>JXSR01S008541.1:9440-24406 GCA_000969725.1 Ophiothrix spiculata
ATTTTTCATTTTGGTCGACCCTAAAATAATTTTAGTAGTTTTTTAGCAGTTTTCCAAGCATTTTGTGTAGTATTTTATTAAAAAACGACCTACATTTGCTTGTTTTGGTGGTTTAGGTGTTCTTTTGGTGATCATTTAGGGAATTTTTGTGGACCTTTTTTGCACATTGTCAAATTTGGGGGGGTGCGACGCCCCCATCGAACCCCCCTTGGCTACGGGCTTGATCCCACCCCCTTCCTACCGATTTTTTTTTCCTGCCACTAAAAACTCAGTAGCGCAGTGTAATGCAGAATGTTTAACATGAAATTGGTCCCCGGGAATTGGTCTGGTGATTCATGCCAGGCAGAAATTTGTGCTAGTTAATAAATAAAGTACTTTCCATTTTAAGAACTTTGACACTTCTCGGTAAACTTTCTTTAGTTGCTATTCCAGACATATTCAAAATAGATAATTATCATTAAAGTGTACTTTTTTTTTCAACGTTTATTGTTGCTGTTGTGACGATATGCTTACTCAAGTGATCCGCCAAGAAAGGGTCTCCTTTTATTATATTTATGTATCTTGTTGATGGTGACAATGGGTCTCGTATTTGCTTTTTCTTCCACTTGATTAAACTATAAAAATAAATATATAAGATTTTGAACGAGCAGAATAATCTGAGATGCACCTCCTCTCAAGGAAAAATAGTAATGTAGTAATAAGCTATAATGAGACTCAGGATTGACTCAAGGGATGATTTAACAAATCTTACACAATTACAGCAACTCATATTTTGTAAATAACAATAATCACTTTGATTTCAGCCCTTTAACAACATTTTAATTGTTGACATTGCGACATTTACCTCAAATCCTGCACAATAAGTTAGAGAAACGTCATAACATGTCTTCAATGGTAAAACTCCAAGCGGAGTCTACAATTTTCAAACATTGTAATAAAGTATTCCGAAAAAGAAACTGGTACACTTTGCATCGGTTATTTTCTACGAAATTGTATATTTATCACACCAAAATAATTGCAGACAATGTAAATGGATATGTTTCCTGTGATATTGGTATAAAATTTCTTCCAAAATCCTAAACTATTCCGCTTATCGGGTAAATTGAAAACTTTGTGCAGGGAAACAAAACTTACACATTTCGAGCACGACGCGTTAAGAGTGCGGCGCATGTCATGACTCATGCCCTGTAGTTTCCTCCTGAGATATCGATTACAAGTTGCATCGAAAATTTTTGCCGTATAACACAAGCGATGTGATAGAAATCCCACGTTGAACTGACAATTATGGAATTAAATTTGCCGAGATCAGATGATTCAGATAAACTCGGAATAAAACTCTCTAATAAATCAACATGATCAACTCATGAACACTACATGTCAAAATATTTTGCACTGATTAAACATTAAAAAATAAGCATGTTTTTGCTTCACATCATTTCAAATGAAAAAAAATGCGCTGGTGCTCAATTAAAATGATTTGATCTAAAACTCATCAATTCAATATGAAAACATCTTTTAGACTTTCCAACACCTTTATTAAACATCTTAATTAGGCTTTCATCCATTCATATTCTTCTTCCATGCATATAATTGAAATGCCCGCCCGTCTTCGATACTGAGAGGGAGTTAAGCAGTAATTGATACGGGCTAGCTTTGGGTATGTGTGCTACGTTTCCCGCTGGGATGTTTTCCCGTGGCCTTCAAAATATACAACTTTTATTTCCTTACGAAAATTTTTCACTTTGCCCGATAAGCGGGATGGTTTAAGATTTTGGAAGAAATTTTGAACGCATTTCACAGGAAACATATCCATTTACATTATCTGTGATTATTTTGGTCTGATAAATATATAATTTCGTAGAAAATATTCAGTACAAAGTGTACCAGTTTCTTTTTCGGAACACTTTAGTCAAATCATATTGAAGCACATGCTTAATCGTAAGGGATTGTATTCATTGATTTTCAAAAATTGTACTTTTCCCACGCGATAGTTGATTTATATAGCACAATATTGTTAACGTTATGCTTTAGTATTAAATTAAGATGTAAAAAGTTCAAATCTCAATGGTTGGTTTTAAATTATCCTCACTATTAGAGTTTTTTAACTTTTTAACTGATAGTTGAAAACCCGGGGTTGAAAACAAATCATCGGGCCAGTGAATATTATCATGATTCTTGATTAAAGTCTATTCTTATGACGACTAAAACCATAATTTAATGACGACCGTACTTTGAGAAATTTGCACTGCACGGTGGGGTGGTAACTGATAGTTCGGCTAACCACCCACGCGCTGCAGATTACGAAAGTGACGCTATGTCACCCACGCCATGGCCACGATTGACAAAAAGGTGTGAACTTAAAACGTATTTGAAACCATACATTTAATATTACATTATCCGGAACGATTTGAAACTTCGAACAAAATTTATTTCAATTTCATAAAAATTACAGACATTTCATAGAACATAACATGAACATATACACGCTGATATTGAGGAGATAACAAAAGGTCAGTAAAGGCCTGAAAGGGTTACCCCCTGAAACATTTAGTAGGGCCTATATTGCATATTCAAATTACAGCACAAAACAAAGTAACTATCACATGAACAAGAAATACCAAGAACCAAACAAAGCTCACTTATAAAGATCTAGCAGTGTAGCTTTCATAATTGATCTAAATTGTTTAACAGTATTTGCCTCTTTCAATTTCAAATTTAACGAATTCCATAAGATGAGTCCAGTAATTCTAATTACTCTGTCAGCATACATCTTTTTTTAGCATTGTAAATGCTATAATTTTCTGAATTTCTCGTTTGATACTTATAATTTTGGTTATGTTCACGGAAATAATCATCAGAGGTTACTGGAAGTTGTTTAGTTTGGTGCCTGTACATAAAAATTCCAAGTTCAAGTTTAAAAGCATCGTGTACAGTCAAGATTGTATGTTTTTTAAATAATGGCCCATTATGGCGTCGGTAACGTTTATGAGATATAGTTCTAATCGCCCACTTTTGTAACTTGAGAATCTTTTCTAAATATATTTTGACAAGTACACACACTAATCTAAAGTATTGCAACATCGTCGACTATGGTTTTGGCGCAAAATTTAAATAGCGTATTTTAAAACGTTGGTTTGAAAACACTGTTATGCTAGTTATAATGATATCTTTATAAAGTTGTTTTCGTGTTTCTTTTCTTTAATTATTTTGATAAATTGACACTTATTTCAATAACTAGGGGGCTAGCCACGCAATTTAATGATATCAACTGCTCACTTCTACAATGCCACTCAGAATAAGCAATTCTTTAAGGGCTGGTATCTGTCGAGGATCAGATGTTAAATTAATCAACTCATGTCTCTTGAAATGTTTGTTATTCAAGACTCGTAGGTTAATGTTATCTCACGTGTCTTACTTCAGATTTGCGTAATGCGCATGTGCGTTAAGATTGATACTGCTAACGCCTTTTTCGAAGATCCTGTCATAAAAAACCTGCGTGCAGTCGAGTGTGACGTCACTTTCAAGAACGATAAATGGTAATTTACAAACGGTTGACATGTTCCTAAAATACTTTAACATTGGTTTGCTGAGAATGACGATAAATTGAATGTTATCGATATTCCCGTCAATTGTCGCACGTTTTTCGAATCAATACATACCAATGAAATTCAAACCATGAGTTATACACCAATTTTTGTCACCAGAGAAAGGTTACATTGGTCGTAGCCGTCATATTTAAAACTCAAAACACTTATTCTTTAATTATCAAAACTCAATTAGACCCACAGTCCTTAATAAAAACAATATGGCGTCAATTCAGGGCCGCTGTCACATTCCTCGGCAAATTCGCCATCCCAACTCTTCGCTGCCCATGTACAAGCGTTGTCAATTGTTTCCATTTCGTTTCTCTACACATAATGAGTCTACAATCCTTAAACATTCCTTCGAAAATAATTATACGCAGGTATTTTTACTTTCTAGACAGTACTGAGCGACCCAAAAGACCAACAGGTAAAATGGTAAAAGCATATTTTTGCAATATAATTGATGATTTTCCATATGTGCAGTCTTTCATGTACGACTGCTTATACGCGAGTTACATGCATTACAAGAATCCCCCGACGTCTAGCAATTCCAGAAATCATTTGGCAGCAAAAAATTAAATCGCACAGCCATATAACAAAAACGGATTCCTTTGGTTCTCAGGGCTACAATGTGCTTGAGATCTTCATTCAGTATCTCTCATAACGTCGCCATTTTGATAGCAACAAAAAATTTTAATGGACTAAAATAAGGTTAGGGGACTGTTTTAATGCATTGAACAATACACATTGGTAACTTTGCTCAGCTAAATAAAAAAATCAAATATTAACTATGGACGAGTTATACTCGCAAACACCCGGATTTACGCTATGTTGCAATACTTCTGATAAGTGGGTGTATTACCCTAAACTAAAATGCCATAGTTAGTATACGTAATATATTTCCAGGTACATAATGTTTCAATTTAGTTAACATTCCAGTATTTCTAGATATTGTTTTTGATATTGCATCGATATGATTCATCCAAGTAAGGTTTTTATCTATTATAACACATAGGAATTTGGTAAACTTGACTCTTTCTAGTGATGCATTATGCAAAATGACATTGATAACATTTTTTCTTGATTGATCATTATAAATCATATTTTCTGCAACATCAGAAATGTCATTTATACGATTTTTACATTTATTTTTACTTATATCTGTATATTTACTGGTAGTATGTGATGTTCCCTTGACCATATAATTGGTTTTGATGGCATTTACAGACAATTTATTTGCTTGGAACCAGTAATTTTTTTCAAGGAGTTCTCTATTTATGAATTCCATTTGCGATGAAATATTAGGGTGAGAATATAGTAAAGTTGTGTCATCAGCGAATAGAATAATATTTAACAGTGAAGTTGTACTTGTAATATCGTTAACATAGAGTATAAAGAGCAACGGGATCAGTATGGAACCTCGGGGGAACGCCAAATTTAATATATTTATAATTTGAATTGTATGATTGGTATCTAACAAATTGTTTTCGGTTTTTAAAATAGCTTTTGAACCATTGATACACTCTACCTCTGAAGCCATAATATTCTAATTTGTACAATAATATGTCATGGTCGATGGTGTCAAATGCTTTTGACAGATCGAAAAAATATCAAGTGTGCCTTCAGTTCTTTCTACAGCTTGAGTAACTTTATCAACAAGTTCTGTGACTACCATGTATGTTGAATGATTTGATCTGATCCAAATTGTTTTTAATTTAATATGTTGTTCTTGTTCATACATCTATTAAACATCAATCTTTCAAGAACTTTAAAGAAACATGGAAGAACAGATACGATCTGTAATTTGAGAATATTTCAGAACCTTTTTTTTTTTATATATACTTTCAAATGAATACCCTAATTGAAATCATACGCAAATGAGAAAATAGTATTGCAAAAATAGAGTATACATTTAACTGAAATAACTAACTTTTTGAAAACATTTTAGACACCATATGATATCAATCCAAGCACGTTTTCTTGTTAGCCTATCGGTGGCTACAAAGCGGAATTTGATACCCTATGTAAGACGTACAGAGGTTGCCCCTTGGAAATAGGAGTTAATCAAGTATTAACCAAATGAAAACAAAACTCCGCATGATATTCATATTGGTCCACATAATGTTGCATTTTATATAAATGATTATAGAATTTTATGTCGTGTTACGTTTGTTTACAATGTAGACACACCAGGAATACACTGTATGCAGCGCCCCATTAAGGAGCATTCGCGCAGGGGACCCCGGCTTTACGTGGCTGTCCGACCACGGAGCAAGTAGAGTAAAGATTCTTGCCCAAGGAAATAAGGAGACGAAAACCGCCCGGCCCGAGACTCGAACCCACAATCTCTGTATTACGAGACCCGTGCTCTAACCGACCAGTTTTGGAATGATTAGGAAAATCCCGGCCACCAACTTGATTTTAGTGGTCGTTGGGGTGACGTTGTCACTGGCGTAACAGCCTGAGGCAGGGGGCAAAATAAAAACAAAAAGGATGGAAGAATGAAAAAGGGAAAAGGAATAGAAAAGAGGAAGAAAAAATGCAAAGAAAGAGGAGGAAAAAGAAAGGAAAATGGAAAAAAGATGATTCAAGAAAGGGTAAAGGGAAAGAAAAGAAAGGGGGAAGAGAAAGGGGATGAAAAAGTATATGAGGAAGGAGGGAAGAGAAAAAAAAAGGAAGAAGAGATTAAAGGGTAGAGGGGAAAAAATAGCTAGTTAGAGGGGCAAAAGTGGTTTGCATAAACTTAAACCAAAGTTGGTAATTTCAAGATTCTACATATAATTATATCCCTACATTTGTCTTTTACATTTTGTTGAGAGGAAGCAAACTCCAAAGATGAGGTGAAGGAAGACATTAGCGGTTTTTGATGAGTATTCGAGTTGTCAGCCGGGCAAACTCAAATGTTTTAAGGTCGTTTTGCAGGATTTTTGAACCACATAGAGTCTAAACCACTATTTTAATCTCTTATTCATTGTTCACAATAGTGTAAGACTATGCAGGCCACAAAAGTGTTAAGTAAAACTTGTTTCCAAACCTAGATAGAATCATACAGATTTTTGTAACAATATTTTTAAAGTGATTTTTCCAAATGAATACCCTCATATACCTTACCATGGTAATGCATACTTAGTAAACGCAGAGTCAATTGCAAAACAAACATTGCCAGTGTTGCTAATCTGCGCCCTTTTTTCCTCACAACCGTTATAACGATGTTTGTGACATGTGTATTGGTTGGTTTCTTTTCTGCTAAGAGCTTGAAAATGCTCACTTATTGGTTTGTTGTTTTGGCAACACTTTACTTTAAGTAACTTCAAAAGGTCAAATGCAAAGTTTATATTGAATTTACTTTCGTTGACAGGTTACTTTGTTATTCCATTGAATAAATTTGTTGGTCTATATCAATTTCATCTTTATGATATTTTGTTTATCCGTGACAAATTTACCGCACCTAAAATTGTTTGTAAATATTACTTTGGGCTAGTTCGTAGTAGTCAGATAGATTTTGTCAAAATTATAGCATGAGTGTCATGATGGGTATAGTATATATCAATTATTTTAATTGAATTAGTAGTTTAGAGCGTGTGATTTAAGAATCTGAATGATGCAAAACATAACCGCTTGAGCATTTTTCATTATCGCGTGGAAAGCCGTAACCTTTGTTTACAACTTTACATGCCATGTTAAGTGTCACAAATCTCATCTGAGTTGTATTTAAATATCTGAAATGACACATTGAATATTGCGTTTATCTAAGAGATTTAATTAAAGAAAAGTCTATGTGCCATTTGCTTTAATGACACATTTTGTTCTTTTCACGTAAGATTAAACGGACAACCCCAAAATTTGTAAGAAAATAAATTAATGGTACTTATTGATTTTTAATTGACTCATGGCCCTATTATTTCGGGATATAGGCTGCATGCGATCACATAGAACTATACTATACGCTTGTTTGTCCAATCTAAAGGACCTTCATTTTTCTTGATTCTATCCACAATGTAAATCTATAATAATTAGAATTTAGAGCTACCCAGCATTCTGATCTCACCCTGGAACATTTATTTCTTTTCTAGAGTGAGATCAAGGGACTTTTTGAAATGGCGTCGTGTATAGTACATAGAGGATTGATTTATATCGTGGATAGTATCACAGAAAAAGGGTCCTATACATGCTATAGATCCGAAAAACGTGCAGGTATAGTGCCGTATAGTGTATGTCTATGTGATCGCAGCCTACGAACAAGGTGATAGAGTAGTATCGTGCTTGGAACACGACTAGAGACTAAATCGACGGACCTGTACTGTAATTTAAGAAAAAGCAATTCGATATGATTGTCATTTATTGGACACTAATGGATATAGACATTGTAATTCGGGAATTAAATATATAATAACTCATTTTGGTCATTTGGTTGGACTATAGTAATACCTACACTGTTATACTGTTGGGCAATTTTTTAGCGTTGGTTAAACTATGAACAACCCAATTGTTGGGTAAATAATATTAACCAACTGTTGGTGAAATTTTACCTAATATTTGGGTAATTAGCTAAAACTTTTACCCAACAGTTAGGTAATTAGCCAACATTGTACGCAACGTTGGTAATTATTTACCCAGAAGTTGGGTTGTTCATAGTTGAACCAACGTTGGGTAAATTATAAGCATATTTTACGTAAACCTCGTCTTCCTAAGTCCTTTTTATAACACGTCTTCCTGATGGAGGCGGGGGGTGTCCCGTGATTTTGAACTTGGGACCCCAAAATTTACATTGTTTGATACTACAGTATTAATTTTGTAAAAAAAAATCGTTATAAAAGTTCTAAATGTCCGATTTTTGTCGGATTTGTTGCAGATATTTTTCAAAATTGCGACTTGAAATTTTTGATACAACTTTGACGGCCTACCACAACCCCCCTCCCCCACCACCACCATAGCCTTGTAATATAAAATGTAATATACAATTTAATTACATTAATTCTTTATTCTGTTTTTGATTAAAAAAAAGGCCAATTAACATTAACTTTGTATCTGATATGCATGAGGGAGTACATATGGAACTCTTTTCTATTTAGAATAGCACTCATGACTTCTGTCACGCACGAAAAAAAATCTAAAAAAAAAAAAAAAAATTAAATTAAAACCGCATTTCGCATTAGTTTTTCAGAGTAGGAGAGCTTTGAGACAAACATTTTTTTTTTAAATGGCCTAATCTTGTTTTACCCCTAAAAGTAGTCTAGTCAATTTGAACGTGTACGCGTGTTTCTTGTCAGCTTCAAACACCATGGAGTAATTATAGACTAGCGAACCATCATGGTAAAAAAAACCAGTACAAAAATTTACATGTATTAGGTAAGAAATAAATGTATAAGCATGACGCCTGATGAAATTTCGATATTGACAAATTCAGTATGATCGACACCAAGCTTCATTTCCTCTCAAAGTCGTAATAAATCGTCACAATTGATTATTTAATTAATTAATGTAACTAAATACCTAGATAAACTGAGTAACAACTTTTTGTATATTTTGTAAGGGCAAAGATAACTTCATAATTATACACAAAAGTTGCTTGGTGAATATCCCTGATTTCGCGTTTCACTTTGATTACAGTATTACAACGCCCTTATCTGTCGTATGCCGTATGGGGTACGGCATACACTAGTGTCAGCTGTGGGCGTATGCCGTATACCATACGGCATAACTAACAGTAAACTATAGCTGAACTCACTGCCTCTGACCTTCAAAACTACTATGCCAGACTATTTATATAGTACAAACAGGTGCATGTGGGTGTATTGTGCTAAAGTCTAATTGAATTATGTGGAATATGTCTAAAGGATGGTTTGGATATGCTTTCAGGGTCGGTTCAGAGTTTGGATGCCTTCAGCCTGGTTGGGAAAAAGTTGTCAGACTGGAAAGGGTTACAACGAAATTTGAATAAATTATGACGTGTCATTTTTTCAGCCAAAGATATAGCATTTGGCATTGCATTGCTTATGTGTAAAAGGGTTTGTTTCGAAAGAATACCCAAGTTACTTGTTTTGAATCTCTTTCTTGGCTTGTTTAATGTACACTATTAAAATACTACGGTCACAATGATCGTACGATCAAAAGACTCGTTCGACGTTCGCACGGCGTTCGCAAGAATAGGTATATTTTTTTACAAATATCTGACAAATGTTAATTTTTATGAAATTTCTTTTCTGGGCAATGTTAATAGATGTATTTCCCCTTGACGAAAATGAGTTTTGTTTTTAAAACAGACTTAAAAAAATACCCTTACGACTGGTCGCAAACGCCTTATAAACAAGCTGCGAGTTGTTTTGACCAATTCGTACGAACGCCCCAAGAACATCGTATGATCAAAAACAGTTCTTAAGCTCGCAGCCTGGTTATTTGTCATGTTTAATATCTTGCAACGAGTACCTTGCGAGTACCTGCATACGATTGCCGCACGACGTTTTTACGGCGTTCGCACGGCATTCGCACGACTATCGTACGAACATCGTAGAGCTTTGTCATTGTAATTCCTATTCAAATGAATGCTTTTTAATGTGGAAGTTGACAGAGACGTGCTAATCATCTCTCTGAAAGCAAAAGGGCGCAGTTGTCGGCTCCTACATGTTGCTCATACAAATAGCATACATCATATATGCTACAAGGAGCAACATGTACGAGCCGACAACTGCACCCTTTTGCCTCGGCGGTCCACATATATCACATTTGATTTATATGTTGATATTGACATGGTCGGTAAACATACCAATGGCTCGTAGGAGCCATCGGTATAGTTATGGTCACAATGGGTCGTACGGTGCTCGTAAGACCGATTAACAATGTTTATTTGACCACTTCTTAAACATTCGTACGACCGTCTTGCGGTGGTCTTACGAGAGTTTACTCATAATCAGTTCGCAAGGTCGCACACATTTCTGACTGTGTTCGTGCGATAGACTTGTGACAATTTGTGTACAATAAAGTACAAGAATTTTGTGCCGTAAAATTACGTTTACCCTACTCTTTTCTCTTTCTGTAATTCTACACCTTCTCTTAATACCCTTTCTTTATTTGTTTTTTCTCTATTTCGTGTTGTATCCCCCTTTCCATGCTTTATTCTTGTACTTTATTGACACAAGTCTATCGCACGATCATAGTTTGAAATGTGTGCGACCTTGCAAACTGATTATGAGCAAACACTCTTTCGTAAGACCACCGCAAGACATTCGTACGAATGTTTACGAATGTGGTCAAATAAACATTGTTAATCGGTCTTACGAGCACCGTACGACCTATTGTGACCATAGCTTTAACATTGTTTGATAGTAAATGTCATAAACACAGAAAACTTATATCAGAATAGTAAACTTGAACACAAAACCCAATGCTGCGTGAAGAAATATCTGGTTCGTTTCAACCAAACAATCAAACACAATAATATTTGGCAAACGCCTACCTTGTTGTTAAAGGTTCAATGCAATTTGCAGTTGGGACATTTATTACTGAAAAAGTTCAAAACGAGCCACGTAAATTTAGGGATCTTCTTCAAACGTTATCATTAAGGCTGGTCGAATTATGTAAAAGACATGTCTTTTAAGTTGGAATTAAAAATATTGCAAAAAGCAGGTTACTTTTGATTGGAATGTGCTTACAAAGACTTTAAAAGTATAGTATATCATTCATACAACGACTTTGAAAACCCGACTATAGAATAGTAGCATAACTGGAGGCCAGAAAGGTCTATAAAATAAATTTGAAAAACAAACATATGACAACAAACATGATATATCACAAGATCAAGTAGTCAAGTATATCAAGTGTATTTTATTTCCATATAAAAACAATACATCAAAACAACAAACGAAATAAAAAAAACATATGGAGGAGAGGGCTATAAGGCCATTAAGTCCTGTAAAATTGACAACCCCTATATCAAAATATTATATTAAGAAACAAAACAAAAATATCATAAGAAATACAACAAAGACACAACAACGATTGGCTCAAAGGACGCGGGGAAAGTGAGATACAACGACGTGCTCAAAAATCGGAAAAACATGAAGAGAAAGATAGATAAATAATATGCTAAAACGAAGATTCATTTTTATTTGTCGATAAGGGATCGCTTAAGTGCATTCGGGAAATGTTTGACAGCTTTGCTTCTTTTAATTAATTTGGGAGTAACTTGAATGGACATTTTGATGAAAAAATGGGGGTACCAGCTAAGGTGAGTTTAGATTAGGCCTCGAAGTTGGAGTGTAGGGGGTTGTGAAATCCCGGACATTTTCAAGTCGCTATTTTGAAAAATGTATGCATTTAATAAGATTAACACTTACAAGACAACAACATTTTCTATTTTATTGGCCAAAAAAAACAAAAAAAAAACATGAAAATATAATGAAATCCGATATTTAAAACTTTTATAGCAAAAAGTTTAATTTGGTGTCCATTTTCCATAATGGAAATTTCTGCCCGATTTTCCGATCTGAAAGTCCTTTATGACATAATAATAACGTAACGCATTGGCCGATTTTGAAATTCTTGGTATCGTTGGATAGATAACTATTTATTAATAACAAAACAAAGATCATACGGGGTACCGTTCCAAAATATTTAGGGATGGGTTGCTCCCTCACTGTAAATTGTGTTTCATCACTTGACAAATAATAAGTTGTCATGAAAATGGTCTAGTATGACAAACTATAATTTGTCGTGGAATTCGTCATACTAGTATTGAACGACGAATTATAATTAGTCATGAAAAACGGTCTAGTATGACGACTTTCTCATGACAATTAGTCATGCTGAAAAATTAGTTTGTCATGAATAAAAAATAATTTGTCATGCACAAAAATTAATTTGTCATGCAAGAATTATAATTTGTCACTTAATTTGTCAAGTGACACTAGTTTTTCAGAGGTTATGTTTTCGGTAAACTAATTACATTTAAGTATGGCTCAATCCATGTGAAATCAACGAGACGAAACACTCAGGTTCTGCTTGCAGGTTTTGCAATGGCTGTCTGGTCTAGTCAATCCAGATGGACCTCGCAAGCGAACGCGAAGCGTGCGCCTACGTCGCTCGCTTGTGGGGTCCATCTAGATGGACTAGTCTGGTCAGAATCTGATGATGAAGTATGATGAGTAAGCTTAAGTATGTATACGGGAATTCTAAGTCCAGTAGTGTAGTTCTGTCCCACTCCGAATCCAATGCGGTCTGGTCGGAATGTGATGATAAGCTAGGCACAAACCTAACCTGGAATTAAAGAGTTGTTCTATCCGAATCAAAAGATGTGTTGTCGCTAATTGTCCTCCTGTGCAATCGACTAGAGAATAAAACGCCACGCCACTTCTTGAAGGTATATACGGAAACCCGTTATATACGATATAATTCGTCATGCAAATTCGTCAGCTCTCAGGTATGGTTAGTCGTGCTCAAAGAAGTTTGTCAACATATTTTGTCATGCGTACATTAATTCGTCTTGACCTTAGCTCATGACGATATGTATTTGTCAATTAACGAAAAGTGCATTTGTCAATCGTTCAAACTCGTCCTCCACAGATTGTAATTCGTACAGTTATTAAATTAATTTGTCCTGCATTTGTTTTCGTTTGTCATGCGCCCGCAAATATCGTCAAGCGACGAATAAGGGGAAATTAACTTGCATGACTAATTTATAACCCCTGTTTGACGACTTTTCCACCACGTTTGACGAAATAATGTTTTCAGTGCTCCTCCCCCCTGTCGTAGTTTGTGTTACAAAACGTTGCTCAGGAGGACAAGGGTTATTATTCACTTGTCATACATTTTTTTTTGTAAAATGGGAGTCCTAGTTATTACAGAAAACATGGTAGACGTGGTAGAACAAGTGTCACGTGTTAAAGTAGTGTTTTATTTTAAATACATTTTACATTTTCTGCCACGGTATATGTCACACTTATACCAAGCAAATGATTATTATCATTATGAGCAAATGCAAAATTACTCACGTAATATGAATAGACATCATTCTTTTTATTTATATCATTATCATGCCATGCTAAAACATTTACATAACCATGTTGACGAAAGGAATCGAGGCTTAATTAAATTATCTGTAAACTTATATTGTTTTTCTTTTCTTTCTTTCAGCAATGGAACAAATAACAGACCAAGACATACTAGATATAACAGGCCCAGGAACGAACCTTAACCATGAGCACCTCAGACGGTTATTTCATGCTCTGGGTTTGAGCCCTTCGGAAATTGAAAATGCAGAAAGAAACGCATATTCAAAAGATGTCATCTTACGAGCTAGGAAGGTGTTGAACACGTGGGTATCCAGTAGAGGAGAGGAAGCTACAAGAAGAAAAATCATCCAAGGATTAACCAAAGAAAATTTAATTGAGGCGAAGGAATATTTAGAAGTGAATTGGGGTTTCGCTCCTCAGGGTATGTATGAGATTATAAATATTATTATAAAAACCTGTATTTAGTATTTTGACCCTCGTTCAATATACGGAGCGATATTTCTTAAACATACAGGTTGTTACAATTTTTTCCAACAGAAAGAGTCACAAGCATTATCTGTGTATAAGAAGAATTTTAAATGGTTTAATTTATTTATTTATAACATTCGGCTGTCAATCCCAATAGTGCAAATGCATTTAATTCAAGGGACGGCTCTGTGTTGTGAAAGACAGAATAATGGAAAGAATTTTCGATTTTAGATACAGGAGGAAACCGAAGTGCCCGGAGAAAACCTGCGAGGACGAGTATGGTTCGACAACCAAATTCACGTACAGCCTAGGTCTGACCGGGAATCGAACCCCGGCCGCAGCGGTGAAAGGCGAGAAACGCTGCGCAAACCCGCCCCCACCCTCCCCCGTTTTTTTCTTAGTATTTCATCCCATACTAAGCTGTGAAGGTTATTTGTTCTTTGGGTGACGAGTGGTGAAATCAGTGTGGGCCGCATTTGCCATGATCGTACGACAAGGTTCAAAATCTGACCCCGATTTTACTGCCAAAAGTGTAAAAAAAATTATTTAGGGATGAAAATATTATCAAGAAATATTGAAATATATAATTTCTTAAGTAAAACTGTCTGAAGTTTTTGATCATGTAACCTAGAATCTCATATCTCTTACCGATTTTTAGGAAATTTATATTTTTTATCCATTTTTGGGTCATAATTGGGTACTTTTCGGTGACAAAATATTTTACCAACCATGGCATATTGCCCTATAAACTTAAAATACATAGGGGTATTCATGTTTTAGATAATATTTTGTCTAATTTTTCTGAAATACTTCAAATACAACCATTTTCAATCAAATCAGTTGCATTGTTTGCTTGTACTGGTCACTCAAAATGAATGTTTCGTGTGACAAAAGTAGGCTGAAAACC
>JXSR01S008542.1:35477-51283 GCA_000969725.1 Ophiothrix spiculata
TTAAGTTAATACCCTGTGTAAAGTAGTGTCATTGTTACAAAGATATTTTTAGCAAAACCAATGCATTTGTGTAAAATTATAATTATATGAATATTAAAGATCTACTACCAGGATGCTTGGAGGACAAGGACTATGTACTCTCAAAACAAACTGTTCGGCTGCAGATCACGCAAATTTGTGATGGCTTACCCCGAAAGGGGGACTTTGCAGATGATATCAACTTTGATTTTATCATTTCATCTGTTTTAGCACTTTCTAAGCTTTAAAATTACACCTTACTTGTTGAAATTGATCAAGGTGATGAAATTTTAAAACAGAAAATCTGCTTGAAATTCTTATTTTTTTCTATATTTTATCAGTTTCTCAAAATGTGTTCTGTCTTAAAGTCCTCCTTTTCGGGTTGAGTCATCACATATGTTTTAATCTAATATTCCCTTCAGCATTTTCTCTCTTTCAATGCTTTGGGACTTGTTTAAACTAAATTCGAGTTCAAGCCAAGCAGAAACCAAACTCATCACGCTTGATTTGTTAAGAACAGCCCTTTTCCCTGAGGCAAAATCTCTTGAGATGACAAATGCTAGTTTGTATCGATTAAAGGGAAATAAATCCAATAGTCCATTTCATTTTAAGTATTATTTCCCCACTTTCACACAAAGTTTTCTATTGCAAATAATTATTATATAAAACTATGTTAGGCAATCTGAACTCTTGTAATCAATGTTTCTCAGCAAAGTAAAAAACTTTGAAAATAATATTATCGCCTTGATCAATTTCAACAAGTAAGGTGTCATTTTAAAGCTTACAAAATGTTGTAACAGATGAAAAGATAAAATCAAAATTGATATCATCTTCAAAGTCCCCCCCTTTCGGGGTGAGCCATCACAAATATGCTTACAATAGGATCGTACGAAGCAGGGGGGCAGGGGGCATTTGCCTCCTCTTGCTCAAAAAACCGGGACGCTGCACTGGCGGGACAAATATCAAAATATCGGGACGATATTTAACTACTTTTACTGTCCCGAAATTACTGTCCCGTAAATTTTTAAGTCAAAATAAGCCAATTTTAGCACATATATCAAGGTTTTATATCGATTTTTTGCTGAAAATAGCAAAATTTTCGCGCGCTACGCGCCAATTAATACAACCAAATTTACCGTATATACATCGGAAAGAAACATAAATTTCGGGACGATAAATGTGTTTGCTCCCTTTTGCTCACATGCCTTCGTACGGCCCTTGCTTACACAGTAACGACTTTTGGTCAAAAAGTCCAAACTTTGTATAGCTGATATTGTAATGTAATTGTAGTTTAAGTAGGCAAAAACTCTCAGTAATCGTGACATTGCTGCATTTCGTAATTGAAAAAGGACTTGCACCCTAAAGACTGTCATTCTTGGCTATTTGTTGCCTGTTTTGTCGTAAACGGTGTAGAATCTGAAGCAAAACAGAATGTAAAAAATATGAGATCATTCATTGTTCGGAATTTCAGGGTTTTTTAAACAACAAGTTATCAATGTTCTGATATTTTGTTATTTACACTGTATTGACACATGTAGTAATAACGACTATGGCTGTTGCATATAAAAGTAATATGGTATAGGAATACTGGCATTAGTTACAAAGTCTGTAATTTACATATTTGATCACAATTCACGATTAGACCTGTAAATTGCCAAAAAAAGAATTAAACCTCAAAACACTAAATCTATAAAATGATTGCATCGTAAAAACGGTACTTTAGGCAGATTTGGGGATTTGAAATGTAATGATTTTTGATAAGCTTGTATAAGAGTTTTTTATACATGCACAGCTTGTTTACTTATTAAAGATCAAAGCGTATTGTTATCATGTCATAAAATCAGAAGTAGAACTAGGTTAATGTGACAGCTTTTTTATATTTCGTGTTCTTATTCAACAGCTTTCTAGAGATTAAACTAAATATGTTACCCAAGAATGTAAATTATCTAGGAGCTGTAATATTGTTCGTGTTCTTCCCAACGGAAAGTTGAATATCAGAACACACACTATCGTGGTGTGAGATCTAGCTTTAAAACATTTTGCTAGGAATATGATTACACCGCCCTACACTACAGTGGTGAAACTTATAAAAACAAAATGTTATATAATTATATTTTTGTGTTTGTTTGTTTTTCGTTTGTTTTTCGTTTGTTTACTTTAGTTTGGGTTTTTTACGGGTTTTTTTTATGTTGTGTTTAGGTTTTTTTTTTTTATTGTTTTGTTTTTGACACATGGTGTTTTACATGTGCTGATCAGATTTTAAAAAGTAGTAAAAAGGACCTACCAAGTGAGATTTCGAAAAAAAATATTTCCATTACAGTATTTTGTATGTATAAAGAAAGAAAAAAAGACCTCTTTATTTTTCCCTAATTATTATACACCCAGTTCATTTAAAAAATGTAATATAAATACATGATCACCTGGTTTATGAGATATTTAGCAAAATATCAAACAGTTTCATCACTAATAACAGTTTATTTGACATAAAAGTTAGTGTTTCCACTGTGGCCTAGCTCAGTTACCATAAGTTGCTCATGAAAACAATATGTATCAGAGAACCGTATAGAAATGAGGACAAGTTTTACATTAACCTTTAATATTATTTATTTTTCTCTTTATGGCATGTTACTCACTGATTTTGAACTTTAGGGGCATTAACACGCTAATGGGTATGCTATTCTACACTTGTAACTGTATAATTCAATCCTATTAAAATTGTCCTAACGTTTCCACTTACAGCAAATGACAATTTCATGTCATGTTAAATAGAGAATATCTTGGAATCTAGTCAAGGAGGCCAATTGAAAGATAGCTAAGGTGAATGCCCACAATGAATGTAGGTTCACGTCAAAGATAAAACATTCCACCTGAGGTGAAAATCAAATCGTCTTGTGTCGCTTATTTGAAGTCAAAACAGGTTTTTCAATAGATTTTTAAATGGCAAGCTGAATGTATGGAGCATAAAACGGTTTACACTATGTGAGCTGGAAAGTACTAGAAGGCACATCAATATAATTGTGTTTTCGTTATGTAATGCAATAGAAACGTTCATATTTTACATGTAATAAAACAGTTATCCTTCATAGAATAATGAAAAACAATGAACAGGTACATAAGTTAATAAGAAATACATAGTAATGTGGATATTATTATTTCAGGAAAGATACAAATTACACTGCCCTGCCTGGTTTATGATTTTAAAATAAGGTTTTAACCGGTATTCAAGCTGCTATGCTTAGTTCCACTTTTTCGTGCTGAAGCAATTTCCTGTTTGTTTTTGAAAAACCGATTTTTTAATATTTCATAAGTAAAATGGATTATTACAAAATGAAATAAGTTACTTCTAGCGGGTCTTTGAAGAGATTATTAGATATGGGTTTAGTAGTTATACTCCCAAGAAATAAAACAGCTTTGTCAGTAAAAGAGAATTAAAAACAAGAAAACAACAGTAAATCCATCTTCAAATTAGATTCATATCGTTGAAATTAATTTTTGGTTTATATACTAAAATGTGATTAGTCTTCAAACAGCGTGATGGTGATTCAGATAATACCAGTTCTGTTGACCAAGTGTGAATACATTAGGTCTGTCCAAATACGCTGTTTACAATTTAATCTGACACTAATCTGATACCCTAATCCCTTTGAATTGAATTGAATTGAATTGTAATCATAATGCAATCGTCATGCCCACAACATCGGTCAGCAGTTGGTCGCAATGGGATAATGACCTAAAAACATTCACACCTTGGGAAACCTAATAATGTATTGAAGTTTTGTAATCAGTTGTAATTTGTTATTGAGCTTGAATTTTCGTAATCCGAAAAAATGATACTTCATTTCAGTCTTGATAAATAATTACTCTTGCGTATCGTTCAGTCAACCAACTATTTGACTCATTCTTTAATTCCCGGATATTTTCAACGATTTTAATCATTAGAAGTACACTAATTTATTTTCCGTTCGGAGGTAACGAACAATTATGTCTTACTTTGGTGAAAAGTGTGTCTATTGCAAACTATAAGAATATCACAAAATAAAAAATCACAATAGTTTAGCCGTAGAATTCGTAATTGTTGGTAATTGTTTTACAAAATCGTAAATTTGTTTCGTCGAAATATGTTGTAAATATTAAAAGACGACATAATAGGTTTACTTGGACTAATTGACGCAACGAAGAGGAATAATGATTTACAAATACGAACATTTTACAAAAAGCAGAGTTACAAAATCCATTTACAAAATACATATTTGAACTCAGCAACCGGGTTAACCAATGCGATAGTATGACTTTTTTTCTTTGATAATCACAGATCACGAGATTCTTCTTGTTTTGAAAAACTTAGCCTGCAAAACCATATTATACGTTCGTTGAACGCAGTCAGCAGCTTTAACGTTTTGAAGCAAAACGGATATTAATCGAAAGAGGCACGGTATAGAAAACCTCTCCTGGGAGTACATGATATACCAGATTATGTAAGTTAAATTCTTCTATATCATCAAACTAACAGTAAACGCAATCTTATTCCTGCTTTACCGATCAACAATCAAGGCAAAATATCGGTCATGTCCACACACAAAATTATATCATCCATTATAGCGTTTCAGGACTGCGTGTTTTTATTCCATGTCTATACCCTGTCTAAAGAAGAGTTCCATTGTAACAAAACTAATGTTGGCCAAGTTCATGTATGTTATAAAATAATAATCCACTTTGCGAGTTATCGGGAACGATATGGACTTCTCAAATTATTCTAACTCTCAAATGATTACAATATGCAACTGGGGGTATATCAAACTCAAGTACCATATTCAGTTGCAATGCAAGTATGTGGTAGCCAATTGAATAACGGACTTTGAACAAACTTTCGCGCAATAATTGCTACGTACATTAAAATAAAACATCCTAGTTAAACAAGATTTACAAAGATTCTAAATAATTCCCGTTGACGCCATTTCACATGTTGCCCAAAGTAGGTAAGGATCATTTTGCAAAAACAAAATAATAATAAACAAGCCTTCTAGTGTTTTTGTAACTCACAATTACTTTTTTCCTGCTTTTCCCCTCAAAATATGTTTACCATTAAGCAATCACATTATCACATTAAAAAACAAAGAATGTCTTGACTTAGGTAACACAACACAGAGGCAGGATTTGATATTCAGCTCGGGTGGAATGTATTATCATGACGTGAACCTGCTTTAGTGTGGGCATTCACCTTCGCTATCTTTTCATTGGCCTCCTTCACTAGCTCCCAAGATAACTGCTTGTCATTTACTGAAAGTAAAGTGAAAACGTTGAGACAAATTTAATCGAATTGAATTTGCTGTAAATGTACAATATCAAAGAGTATTTAAATACCCCTGCATTCCTTTTAAGCGTGTTTATTCATATATCTATCAATGAAAACCTACACGGTAAGAATTAAGCTTACAAGATATATTAGATAAGAAGTAACTTTAACGTTAAAACTTAAGAGCTTATCTGTCCTGTGGTCTTTCAGAACCAAGAATTAAGAATGTGATCTTATGTAGAATTGTTTAATGCTAGAGTTTCTTTGGAAACATTTCTACGACCAACATATTATGAAAGTAGGAAGGTGCGTGGGGACTATTGGAATTTTTAAAGTTTGCAAAATGGTTAATACCCTATTTTGATCAGTTTAATAATTGTAAGAAATTCGTTGTCCTCATAAGGTTGAGGGTGTGGTTGCCATCCCATCCGCCTGATCGATTTATTTCTCGTACACAAAATGCCAAGTAACACATCCCGGGCAAAATTACATCATTGGCCCACTTTTGCTGTTGCACAATTTGATGAAAACAAATCAGTGGTAAATTGTAAATTTTACCGTATAATTCATCTCATCTGCCCACAAACTAGTAAGTCTGTCCATCAATATGTATCTTCTTTTTTACATTAATCTTTTACATTGTGTACATTGTGTAAATTTTACAAATTTACAGTTTACCGTAAAAAATAAACGGTTAGCGTTCCATTTTTACAGTATGCTGTTATTTTCACTCAAGACTCAATTATTGAGGAAAAGAGGTATCGAATACGAAGAGAAAGGCGATTAAACGTTGTTTTGTACAATTGGTGAAAGTGATACATGTTGACAAAGCATTTTGTAAAGAAAGACGTGACATCCATGTTCTTTACACTTAGACAGAGGCACGTGCTGATGTGATTTGATATATTTAGCGATATAATGTCAACAACTAAAAGCCGTCTAAGAACTGTAGCATATTGATAGAAATACAGTTTGCCAAACGGTTGTCATTTGTGAAATATGGTTTTTGAGGGCTATTAAACGAAGACTCTGATCAGGGATCTACGTCTGTAAAGACATTTCTTAAAGTGTCAATTAATACCTTTTATTATGTTGGCTATTTTTCACTTGTACAAAGTGTTAAAATTCAAAGTAAAATGAAACATTTATGCAAGTATATCAGAAATTCATGTATAAAATCAGTGTATGTACATCTAACATCTAATAATAGGTTGATATTATATACAGACTTGACATTAAATATGGAATATATTTTTTCTGTTGGTTTCCATCTTGAATAATCCACCATATCCCGGTATATAAAAATTCTTGGAATGTGTATTTCTTCATATTTGTAGATGTACATGTAAACTTTGAACTAAGACCCTTTTTGTTTATACCTAGGAGACACAGAGAAAATTGGGAATTTGGTAGCACAAAAACCATCAAAATTTGTGTCAAAACTCGTGTACCATAATACGGAATTACGGGCATTAAATTTATCGTAGTTTCTTTAATACTTTACCTGATCGCTTGAAATTTTACAAGGTTATTTTACATATTGTTTGTTACAAATTATGAATAAACACTGTTTACTATGTCATGAAAGTAGCAAATTGTAGCCTTAATTTTTTGCGCGCTCCGCGCGCCTTTAAGATTTCGGTACTTTAGATAACGTTAAATGTGTCTCAACGTTTTCACTTTACTTTCAGTAAATGACAAGCACTTATCTTGGGATCTAGTGAAGGAGGCCAATGAAAAGATAGCGAAGGTGAATGCCCACACTGAAAGCAGGTTCACGTCATGATAATACATGCAGGTGAAAAATTGGTCCTGATCACCTTGGAAGGCGGCTTTCACCAGCACCAGTAAAGATGCATTCTAGAAGCATTAATAATGCCATTGGCTAGAGGCTTCTTCGGAAACAATTTTGTGCTCCACTTGACAACTTTCGCCCCGTCGTGCTCGTACAATCTGAACTTTCCTGGAAGATCAGGGTGTTGAGTTCTTTCTTTGTCAGGCAAGATTTTCAGATATTAGTCCGTATCAGAACATTTGGGTTAAGAAACACGTTGGATTAACAGCCTGTTATATTGATCCTCTGAGGTGAAGGAGTGCTATGGGGCTGTGTTTGGTGCTTTGGCTGAGATACCCGAAAAAACTCTCCAATAACAAATGTAAAGCATGCCATGGAGAGTCATGGCGTTGTACGCTTCTCAGTGAGAACAGAGGATATCTATTGATCAGAAATTATCACTTACATTGTGTTAATCAACTCTGTAGAGTTTCACATCTCTAGGTAACGTATGAAAGAAAATATGGCAAATTCATTTTCCTTTGTTTAATATTACAGTGCACGGCTTTGGACCTAATTTTCCGAGATATTTGTACATTCAAGTTTCCCATTGTCTCTGTGTCACTTCAGTGAGCCTGAAAGTACCCTAGGTTTGAAGTTTATAAGTGTAGTTACAAACATGAGAAAGTACAAGTCTCCAAAATTGGTTCATACAGAGATATGGCGGGTTATTCAAGATGGGATTGATAAACCAACAAAAGTAATTTAAAGGTGGGAGGAAATTGCACAATTATTTAAAAATAATAATCAAAAAAGCCAAGAAAATAACTGCGTTGCCTACTAAAATGATCGAGATAAGTCCTTTCTATTTTGCTTGGATTTTGTAAGACAAACTTTGTCTGCAAGATCTGTCACATATCCTACAATAACGCACATTTCCTAACAACCTTGATTTTACAATGTTACAATGTTACTGTTGTATTTTAGAACCTCCATCAATTCTCCATCGAATTCGAATCTACTAAAATTTACTTTTTTTAAACATGGAAACAATTATTATATTCCATATTTAATGTCAAGTCTGTATCATTAATTATAGCCCACTGATTGCGGTGTGATAACCCTGGGCTTGGTAAACCAAAACAGTAATTTAAAGGTGGGAGGAAATTGCACAATTATATGAAATAAAAATCAAAAAAGCCAAGAAACTTACTGCGTTGCCTACCAAAAAGATCAAGATAAGTCCTTTCTATTTTGCTTGGATTTTGTAAGACAAACTTTGTCCGCAACATCTGTCACATATCCTACAATAACGCACATTTCCTAACAACCTTGATTTTACAATGTTACTGTTATATAACAGAATCTCCATATTTACTAAAAATAGATTTGCTTAACATTTTAATAATTGTTATATTAATGGGTTTTTCTACCGAGTGTTTCTATTCACAATGTATCAATTTAAGAATTAATTCTATATAGTTAAGGGCGAAGGTGGAGGCGGGTTAGTTTATACTAAACGATCTAACAGGGTAGGGGGTATTATAGTTCCGGAGACCAGTGATCTTAATATGAATAATATATTCACATTTCCTAGCAAGTTGATTTTACAATGTTACCGTTGTATTTTAGAACCTCCATAAAGAATCTACTCAAAATTTATTTTTTTTAAACATGGAAACAATTATTATATTTTGTTTGTTTTTTTACCGAGTCCTTCTATTCACGATGTATCAATTAAAAATGTTATGTAAAAATAACTCAAGTTAAAGGTGGTGTGGATTAGGTTAGGTTGTATCAACCTCTATAACAAGTACAGTGGTCGGGTTTAAAAGAGTTCTAGAATACAAATCCAAGATTAGCACTTTCTCGATATATTTCAATCCCTGACAGGGACCTTGGTCACTCGATGACTGATTGATGATGAATTATTGACTGGCAACCTGAGATGACAATGATGACGTCACCATCCTCGAAGGTTGACGTTGTTGTATGATCTGGTCATAAATTCTGCTGAGTTTGTATGACCCCTCGTCCTTGTTTAACGCTTCATTGTCCCTCCTCCTTATCCAGATAGATTCCTTTAACCACCTGGTGTTCTTGTCCGATTCTGTATCAATTAGTCTCACCCCGTCCAAGTCTATGACATGATTTGTCTGAGCAACGTGTTCCGTGACGTGTTAACTCATAGATGCAATTACATTTTCGAAAGTTTTCGTTATTATGACGTGATAACCGAAATTTGGATTGTTGTTTATATTGTAAATATACCCAAAAATTAATTTTTTAGAAAAATTGTAGGAATACCAAATTTGTATGCGTTATTTTGCTATTTATTGCAGAAAATCACTTGGCTGCTAGCGTTCTATATACAGGACACCAACTGAAAACCATTTCACGCTAGCGTCCTATCTATAGGACACACAACCAACAGTCGTAGCCACATAAAATCTCTTCAACACAGTGCAGAGGAGGGTGGCCGTGACAATTTACTGGTTGCCGTACGGTATCGTCGCCGATCCCAGATGCGTCATGTCCTACAGCGCCTCTGGCGTAAGTCGTTGGAAAAAAACACTTCCGGGGTAGTCATTAAAATTATATTCCTAATCAGTAAAAAAAGATGATACATCTATAAACAGTGAGGATCACGCGTGAACCCCATTTGATTTGGAATAACATTATTATATTTATTACTATGAGCACACTTTTGTAATTTTTTGAGGAAATGTAAAAATAATTTTTTTGTAACATTTTATTCAATACGTGACCCAATAGAAATACACATAAACTGTATCCTAAATTTGCGTTTTAGAAATCCCTGTACATGTGCCTTTTTGAAGGTTTCTTCGTACAATAAACAAACTTGAAACTTGAAACTCGTCCCTAAATCTACTGGCTTCAGTAAATCGTGTCCTGTGCCGCCTGAACACAGTAGATGGGTATTTATTTTGGCACCAAGTATACACATTTTGAAAAATAATAATTTATTGCATCTATGAGTTAATTTAAAAGGTTGTCTCCAATAAACGAAACCACAATGGTATTACAAACATCGCCCACCTCGTGTTATTTCAAATACACTGTTTTTTGTCATAAACTGTTTTGAAATCTATACATTTCCATTATTTTCAGTTATTGTAGTCATGCTAGGGAAACATTTAAACCACCATTTTATATTAACATTTAAAGTACTATGGCACTTTGCTCCCACTCGTACATTTATTAGTCATACTTTTAAAATCTTTAAATGCCACTTACACTACGCTATTTACTGTTAGTAACTTGATAATTTTAACATGACAAAACGGATTTTGAATTACTATAGCCGCAAACCTGTTTATTGACATGTTGACTGGCCAACACCTTCACGAATGAGTAAAAAAATGTTTCATATAAAACATTTTAATGTAGTGACGAAAAAAGGGCGTAACATCTGTTAACGCCATTTTGAAGTTTTTTACTGTAAACACGCACGATAGACAAGGCTAATGTATAATTAAGAGATTCCTCCCGTATGCTAAATATTATAATACACCCAGTCATCAAAAGTAATGCAACATATCGTAAATTTTTGTGTTTGCGAGTATAGGTGTTCATAATAAGTTTCTTTGTTCTTTAGTCGAGCAATGTTATCATTGTTTCTCGTATCATGAATTGAAATAGTGTCCTTAGCCTATTTTGCTATTGCTTTTAAAATGGCGACGTTACCAGAGCTATGAATAAGGCCCATAGACACTTTGTAGCCCTGCGGCACAGAGGATAACTCATTTTCCTGTAGCTATGCGATTTGGTTGCTGCCAAAATTTACAGGATTTGCAGACGTCCAAAGGACTCTAGTGTACGAATTAATCACGTATAAGTAGCAATCCCTGACAGGATTCATAAAGGGAAGACCGTCAATCTTTTGCACAAACATACTCTTGCAATTTAACCCATGAGCACATTTTGGTGGTTCAGAAGTGCAAGGATAGTGCTGATGAACTGTGCATAATTATTCTCTGGGAAATATTTTAGAATTATTAACTCATATACTAACGAAAGGGAACAAATGATCACGCTTGCAAACATGCAGCGAAGAGTTGGGACGTTGCTCAGAGTCAAGAACTAGACATGGACCTTGGGTTGGCGCCATGTTATTTTGCTGAGGAACGGGGGTTCAATTTGGGTTTTGATAATTGACGAATGAGTTCAAAATTAAACTTACGACCATTATAATTTTTCTCCGATGACAAAATATGGTGTAAATGTTACGGTTAAAGCTGTTTTGATATGTATTTAGTCGAAACACTGATGATAATTGATTCTAATTTTAAGAACATGTCCAGTTCATCGTTCTTGATTACAGTGTCACACTCTATCTACTGCACACATGTTTTTGGTGACAGGTTCCTTCACCAAGGAATAAATAGCATCAATCCAAATGCACATGTGCATCATGCAAATATAATAAAAATCTGTTGGATGACATTACAGGGATTGATTTCATTCACCAACAGCTCCTAAGCAGATTTATCTCAGAGACTGTTAACTGTATATGGTACTAATTGTTAAATTGCATGGCTAGCCCACTAGTTATTCAAATAGTGTAAATAAATCGCAATAATAACAGGAAAGAAACGTGAAAATAACTTCATAAAGATATATCACTATAACTTGCAAGACCGTTATTTAATACCGCAAAATGTCAATGCGCCGATGTTGCAATACCTTTAACAAGTGTGTGTGTGTTATTTGTTTTGTGTTAATAGGCAATAACTTGTGAACATGATGTTCCTCGATTTCATTATTCAGAAAAGCTTATAGCCTTAATCCATGTTCTGTACGATCTTTGTGACTATTCATCTGCAAATTAAACAGCTTATGTTCAATAACTTTGTAGTTATGTCAGATCAAGTAAAACCAAATTCCAAAGATTTCGTCCCTTCGTCAATTGTTATTCATTACCTTCAAAGTCGTTAATAAGCAGTGAATTTAAATGTAACAATTCAACTTATTGTTGTATGCAAGGTATAACAACAATTATATTCGGCTCTAGTTCTTCTTTATTATTACGAAAACAGTTATTTCGTAGTGTTATGTATTTCGGAATTGTCTTGTGCAATAAAGAAATGTTTAGATATGAAGCATAAGTGACTTCCTTTGTGTTAAACTATTATCTTCTAAAACTTCCAACACTCTTAAAAACAATGTAATACAATTAATTGGGTAAACGTTTGTACAGATTCCAAATAATATGACACAGATCGGTGTAAAGGCTACCCCATATAATGTAAACTTGACAACGATCTGTGCAAACGTTTACCCTTTAATATGGGACATGTGTAGCCTAGCGGATAAAACCTCGACTGTTAATCACCAGACATTGAGAGTCGTGGGTTCGAATCCGGTGAGCGCAGTGAGCGGCATGTGTAGTGTTCATGAGCAAGATACTTACCCTACTGTGCTCCTCTCCACCCAGGTGTCAAATGGGAATCGGCTTTCTTCATTGCTGGGAAGGTAACAGACTCATGGGGAAGGAGGTGTGGCGAACACCTCACCGTAAATATAACAAATTGTGGAGTGTGGCCCAAACGCTTCGTAAGAGAGATGGGCACTCCGACCTGTGAAATACAGCCCGTGCCTTTATTTAATTTTGAAGGAGTATCCCCTTTACCTTTACCCTATCAGACAAGCATGTTCCCTTCTTTACAAATTTCATAGCGTTAATAGAAACATTTGTAAAACCAACATTATCAGAACAGGATTATATATATAAATTAGGCTTGTTCGAATTTTTTGTTTACACAATTGTACATTTAAAGCCAGAATGTATTCAGCATAGGTGAGTTTTAATTTCGTATTTTGTTTACTAATTGGAAGATGACGCTCTGATACCTTAGCCCCAATGTTTTATGGCAAAGGGCAATAGTGATGTGATTCGTATGCCCTCAGTATTGGTCAGCAGTATGTCACAAAAGGATAAGGGTCTGACAAATATACATCCCTTAGTAAACTAGTAATCTATTAAGCTTCTGTAATCAGCTGTTATCTTTCAGAACCTGCTTGATTTTTTTTTGTAACCTGGAATAATCATACCTCATTGTATGTATCCCTAGATCATCACTCCTGAGTATTATTATAATTCATTCATCCAACTAGTGATGAATGCTTAAAATCATCTTACACAAATGGCGATTTTTAAGTGCCCGATATTTTCGACGATTTTAATCATCAGATGATACTGTACTGGCTTATTCTTTGTTTGGAGGTAAATTACCATTCAGTACTACTTATGTGAAAATTTAGTCTCGGAAACAAACTCTATTATTACCTATAAGAAGTTTGCAAAAACTTTATCCACAGTAGTTAAGGACTTGAGTTCGTAATTGTTAGTGATTGGTTTACAGAATCATAACTTTGCTTCGTCTGATATTTTGAAAATATGAATAGATCATAATATGTTTATATGCACTGATGGACGCAATGAAGAGGAATTATGACTTACAAAATTAATATGCAATTTTTGCAAAAAGCTAAGGTACAAATTTGCTTCAAGCAGATATGAACTTACAATAATACAATTAGCCTCGCAATTAGAATTAATCACCTCGCCGCTCTGCTCCCGCTCATACAGTATAAAGTCATCAAACCTTTAAATCTTTAAATGTCACTTACAGTCAACTCTTATAATGTAACGAATTAATTTGAATTGTTCTCTGAAAAAAAGGGAGTTTTTGTGTTACTAATTGCCGCCGACGTGTTTTGTGGGCTGGCCCACTTATTTTTGAAAGGTTGCGATAAAATAATCGTTAATTGATGTAATCCTAAAAAACATAAAAGTCAAAAGTTAAAGAAAAAACAGGAAATTCGAATAAAAACATCTTCAACCTTCTTTCAGATGCAATTTATAACAAAATATTACTTTTGATTAACTGCTGTAATAGTTTACTTTTAGATGCATAACCTTTTCCTCAGAAATATGAAAGATAAGCAAGAATACTTCATTGTCTCATTCGGTAAAAGAGTTTTCTCTTAAAGGAATACGCACCAAGAACACACTAAAGAAATCCCAAATGAAGATATCCTCAACCTTTTTACAGATACAATTAACCATTAAGCAAACTTTAACTTTTGATTAATTCCTGGAACAGTTTATACATTTGAATAAAATGGACAGCTTGATTGTCAAATGACTGTCAATTAAACATGCAATTTAGGTGATTTTTTGTTCTTGTTGGTCATTCAAGTATCCTAGACACCAACAATGAAATCCATACCATCTTTAATATGGACTTTATTTTGGTACATATCTTCCCTTAAGGATGCTTCCCTTTTTCAAGAGAGAGACAGAAGAATATCATGCTTATTGCAAGTGTTACAACATATATATTAACACATATCAGAATATCAACGTGCAAAATGGTGTCGAGAGATTACTTCGCAAAAGTTGACGCCCTTTTCGCCGAAACCTCATAATTTTATAATGTTTGGACAATTTGATTTTGTTTTGAAAAAATGTAGGGTTGAATTCATACTATATAATTACTTCATAAATGTGTGATCTTGAATTCGAATGGTAATGTGATAAACTCACGCTGTTTTGCCTGCCAAAAGAAGCAGAACACTACGACTAGAGAATTCCGTATTTAATATAGCTTGAACTCTGTATAGCCTCTTTCCAATATATACATATATATTTGTGTATTGCTCTTATATGAGCATTGTTATTGACGTGTAAAATAAGCATTCCATGAAGGCAATATATTGTTTAAGTTTTAGATTTTACTTCACGATCTCAAGTCTGCCCTGATGGCGGAGTTGAAGTTCTTGTGCTTTGTTATGCATGACTAATAAGCAATGGTCTTTCAATTAGCCTGAAATGGTCAAAATGGTTCAATGGAACCCGGTGTGAAAGTAATCGTAGTCCCCCTGAAATGGTAGTCCGCCTTCCATAGACCATAACTGAAACTAATGTTGCGTGAGAGTTGCTAGCCTATACTTTACTCTACAAAACTGAACAATAAGAACAGGAGACTTCCATTTCTGATACAAGTATTCAAAGTATAAATGCTGCATCTAACTTTTACGTGTTTTTAATTTCTTTAGTATGCGATGTTTATATTGTTGCAAATCAGTCTGTCAGATTGTATAATTATTAAGTGTTTATTTTGTAGTTACATGTACGGCTTACTTAAGATAAACTCAAACCACCATTGTAATATTATTTATCTGGAGTAATATCTTTAATAAATAGTGAATGTAAATATAACAGTCCGACTTTACTTATTAGCTTGTGACGGGAATAACAACAATTACATGTTCTTATCTTGACAGAGGGTTCTTAAACTAAACATATCTGCTCCCGTTTATTTATTATCGAATTGTAATAAGACTGTTACTGCGTAGGGGTATTTTCGAATTGTCTTGTGTTATTAGTGGATGTTTGGAGCAACTAGTTTAAAACAGAGGTGATTTACCTCTCTATTTAACAATAATTATCTTCTAGTGGAAAGAGTACCCGAAGAAAAACAAAAGTAATATGTTTGACAAAAACATAACGTCAGTGTTCTTTAATACTTCCATTAGAGTGACAAATACGAAACAGAATAAAAGGTAAAGAACAACAACGCATTAAAGTAAAGTAGTTTACGTCTTAGAATAACATCAGCAAATTTAAGATAGCAAGGTTTGATTTAATATCAGTCCTTAAGGAGACATTTATTCTGCTTCCGTTAGTGCTTA
>JXSR01S008543.1:33536-44867 GCA_000969725.1 Ophiothrix spiculata
GCTACTGTGTTGTAATTACTGTCGGGGCCCCGACAATAATTAGAAAATGACACATTTTCTCAATTTTCTCAAAAATGCAAGCACGTATGAAAGAATGGTTTGGGGATCGTAACATATACCAGTTGACGATTCGTATAAGCTAAAAAACTCGGTTTTGATGGAGGTGACCTTGAGGGTGAAAAGTAGATCATGAATTGTCCCTTTAATTAAAATCTGAGTTTTTGTTTTGGGCCGAGGTACTTTTCTGAGAGAGCATAGCTCCCAAAGAAAAGTATCGAGCTGCGCGGGTATGTGTTTACACGTTGCACCTGTTTGTTTTACACACACGTGGGGAAAGTAGTAAAGTAAAAGCTTCCACATGGTACTACCGTATGGCTTACGGCAAAGTATTGAATTTGTTGATTTTGACTTTTTAAGGTGTAGTAAAACAAATACAACATGGTTTATATCAGAGAAGTATTGCAAAATACTGTCCCTCTGTGTTGGATGATGGAAGTCTTGATCATCCAACACCTTGGGGACAGTATTTTGCGATACTTCCCCTCAAACCATGTTGTATTTGTATAATATTATCCCTCTCAAGCTCCAAAAGTTATATACAGCCCCATATCTTTCAAAAAAATCAAAGGTGCATGGTCCAATTTTTTACCATTATTCAAACTTCTATTCACATTCTTTTCATAACCCATGTGATATTGTAAAGCTGAAACATGATTGATATTTGAGATATAAGTAAGAATGCATCTTATATTGCTCCAGAAAAAAGGGTTTTTGTTGCTCATTCTCATTTCGACAAAAATTGCTGTCTCATTTTGTTTCTTAGTATGGAGATTCAAAGTTTGGCAAACATTATGCAATTGGTCTCAGTGAGTGAGAAGAGCATTCTCAAATGACTTTCAGAGGAGCAGTTGAAGAGTAATCATTTTCAGGCTTCTTAAACATGAAGGCCTGGTATATATATGGAGTTAAATGTTGAAAACTTTATCGCTCATTTCATGGTAAAAGTTTTTAATATGTCCACTAAACTCCACATATTCTTACCCTAACACTTTTGACCACTTCTTCGTTTAAAAACTATCTCCTCAGAAATTTTACAATCAAAAATCACAGATTATCACCTGGATTCGAACCCAGGACCTCTCGCTTCCCAATCCGATTATCACTATGTCAAGCCACTGAGCAGGTGCTGCCATGGCAGCGATTTCGTGGTCATAGCTAACTCGGGTCTATGACGTATTTGGACTTAGGCAAATTTCTTAACTTTGTGGAATGGGATATTGTGAGATTCAGTGGGGTTAGGGTTAAAAAACACAGCAATTGCAGTCTACAATAGCCTTAACAATATCTGTCAGTTACCCTCAGCAACTTTTAGAAACCAAAATGTATTCTCATAAGAAGACGTGACATACATCATATCCACGTCTGCAGGAAGATGGGAGGGAAAACCCTTACAATTGTTTTCCAACTTCAAAACAAATTAGTTCAAGCAGGAAAGTGTTTGAACAAAATGAACTTTTGAATTTAAAAATTTTTGAACTCGACTCTTTCACCCTTTTCATGCTTCTTGATATGAGCTTGTGATGATATCTGTCAATTGTCTTGTTTTTTAACCTAATTTTCCACTATATCTTATCCTACCTAAATCTACCAATACAATGTATAATCTACTCTGGGGAAATCAGAGCACAACTCAGTTATTTGTTTTCAAAATGTTAGTCCTTTTTTGTGTTTCAACCTCAAGATATTCTCTGCTAGACCTTCTTTTGGGAAATCAAATATAGACCTGTTTCAAAATCCATTTGGAAATACATCAGATCTGGTCTGACCCACTGAGGAAAAAACGCAGTATGTGCATTTATAAAGCATAGCAGATACACCCTATAAACGTGCAATTTCACTTCAATCCAATCCCATGCTAAAAAGTTGTATTTACGCATGTTTGACATAGTAGATACTGCCTTAAGGGCACAGTTAACCCCTCATTTTCTGAAATATTTCATGCTTTGTAACCCAGCAACCGATAAGTAAATCCATATAAAAGTATACATTTCTAGATGTGGATTTTCATGTAGAAGATGATGGTTAGGTCAGTTTTGGACCAAAATGTATGATTTTGGACCAAGGCCCAAAAAACCCATGTTCTTGGACCATTAATTTGTAAACAACCTAACTAAATTTTGAAAAAATAAAAGTTGGACCTCAAATGCTTTTTAGAATCTAGAAACACATGTCTAGGAACGCATTTTTCAAATTTGTGATTTTTGGCTTACTTTTTGAAATATTGCTAAAAATAGGTCCAAAATTGGCCCAAAATGATTTTTTGGTCATTTTTGGCCTATTTTAGGCCCATTTTTGGCAATATTTTAAAAAGTAAGGTAAAAATCAAAAATTTGAGAAATGCGTTCCTAGACATGTGTTTCTAGATTCTAAAAAGCATCAGAGGTCCAACTTTGATTTTTTCAAAATTTAGTTAGGTTGTTTGTAAATATAGTGGTCCAAGAACAAGGGTTTTTTGGACCTTGGTCCAAAATCATGCATTTTGGTCCAAAACTGACCTTACCGCCATCTTCTACATGAAAATCCACATCTAGAAATGTATACTTTTATATGGGGTTACTTATCAGTTGCTGAGTTACAAGGCATACAATATTTCAGAAAATGAGGGGTTAACTGTGCCCTTAAGTTATGAAAGGGAATTGATCGTCTGCTTATTTGTTAGGATCTCTTCAAGGGAAAAAGAAGTAACTTGCAATATCTATTTACTATACTTCGTCTTTACTTTGTTGGGCAGTTAAATGATAAGTGTTGTTATATTGTTTTTGATCTTAATTTGCCTCCAAAATACGAGGAAATAAAAAATTGATGTGACCAAAAATCTAGCGCCCCCCACAAAAAAGTCTTATGGTGTGTCCTTTTTTGTTTTCCCTTTTTGTTTGTTCATTCCATACAGATATCCTATATCAAAAATTCTTTGGGGAAATCAAATTCTTTTTTTCATATCTGTCCAGAAATCTCCTTAATAACTAGGCCCAGCATTCATGAAACACTGCTAACTTTATTTGATTTAGTTGCCAACTCGAGTTAAGTGAACATGGACAAGTTGCCAAATGAGTTTGGTGAACATGGACAAGTTGCCAACTCCAGTTTGGTGAACATGGACAGGCATCCACTATATTTTAGGAAATAGACCTTTTTTTCTAAATCCGTTTGGACAAGGGGAGCGTGGCTGAGTGGTTTAAGCACAGGAATCTTTATTCAGAGGTTGTTAGTTCGAATGCGGCAGTCGGCTACATCTCCTTGTTTCCTTGGGCAAGAAACTTTACTCTATAATTGCTCCATGGTTCGAAAGTCACGTTAAGCCATTGGTCCACCTTCGCGTTTGACTCCAAAACCGAGGTGTTGCGAAGTATCTATTCCAGATCCAGATCTCTCTGGAACATACTGGAAATATCATGATTTGGGACTCTTGTTTAACACTTTGCTCCTACACAAACACACTAGAGAACATCTTGGTAATTATCAACAAAATGATATAGTGAGAAACATTCAATTTGCTTTTTATGCAAGGTTTTAGAGTTGAAAATGTCTCAATCATCATCAGAGTTAAGACTGTGCCAATGGTTCAGGATGTAGAAGATCTTAGACCATATACTCTGGAGCTTAATTATGTGGGGAAAAGGAAACCAAGTTCAAATGATTTCAAGAACAAAACCATCATCAGATCTGAGACTCTGCCATAATTCAGGATGTAGAAGACCTCAGACCATATACATTCGCGGTCAAAAGTGTTTACGCACAAAACATTTAACCAGCCGTATCTCAAGAACCCTTCGTCATTTGCATCGTATTTTTTCAGATTTATATTCTACATATGGATCTAAATAACTCAATAGGAATTGAATTTGCCACATATACTGTATACTTTCTTCCGCACATTCAAAAATGGAATATAAATACATAACTGCACCTTTGTTGGAAAACTTATGACCTGAAAATGTTCTTTACGTTTAGACAGTGATAGCGAGCACTAAGCTAATAAACTACATATGTACATAGCAAAAAGTGTGTGTGGTGTATTTGTATATGGTCCAGGAAATCAGCCATTTTTATGGTTATAGACGATAAAATATCAAAGAAAACAAAGATTTTTTATATTGGATACATTCGGCACCTATAAAACATGAATTTTGTCAGAGTCTTGTAGTTTGATATAATAATTACGTTTTTTCCTGCATTTCAGCATGCGCAAACACTTTTGACCGGGAGTGTACTCTGGGAGCTTAATTAAGTGTACAAAAAGAAACCAAGTTCAAATGATTTCAAAATTTGATCAGATTTGAGACTGTATGTGCCAATGGTTCAGGATGTAGATCTTAGACCATACTCCGAAGCTTAATTAAATGCACAAAAAGAAACAAGTTCAAATGATTTCAAGAACAAAATCATCATCACATTTAAGACTGTGCCAATGGTTCAGGATGTTGAAGACCTTAAATATTTTGGAGCTTAATAAGGAAAATAATAAAAAGACCATTGAGTTTTGTGAGGCATCAATGTAGAAAGCTTGCAATAAGCAATCAAAGAACCAAGTCGCAACTATATATCTTCCACTTTTCTCAGTAACACCTGAATAAGCTCTTGGTGTGAAACCCAGACCTAAATTCAAAGCTTTTCCCATCCCAAAACAAACACAAATTGAATTAACCTTTGCACTACAGTAAATTCTGTTTCAACCATGTTACATCATATGTGTACCGCCGCGGCAAAAGGGTCCAGTTGTCGACTCCTACATGTTGCTCATTGTAGCATATCTGATGTATACAAATACCATACATTAGATATGCTACAAGGAGCAACATGTACGAGCCGACAACTGGACCCTTTTGCCGCGGCGGTACACATATGGTCAGTGGTACTATTAAATAAGGCATTGATTCTGGTGTAAAATTCTATTCATGCAAATAATTTCTTTCACTTGACAGCAGAAGGATATGATTGAGAACGCACTTGAATAATGTATAAGATATGATTGTGAAATATGATGCGGTGGAATGAATCATATGCCTGGTTTCCCTACATTAAAACATCCTACAAACTTTCCCTCATGGGCTTTAAGTGGCAAACCTGGTTTTCCTGGGTGGGGGGACGAGGGTGGGGATGGAGGTTTAGATAAGATTTAAGAGGTTTCCTTATCCCATTTTATTTTTACCTGTTTCCATTGCTTTGCTCTTATCTTTAATGGGGCAGAGAGCGGCTCTTTTTTTCTTACTTCCAATATTGTGCAACCTCATATGCTTGAGGATATAACACACGGGCGGATTTTGAAGTCCAGAAATTGACCGAAATGGGGTTGGGAACAGTCAGGGGTAGAATATACCCTACTCTTTAAGATACTGGCTGCGATTGCATGTACAGGTATGACTCTTCTTTACATGGGACTGACGGCTTTACGTGCTCTCTGAATGACGACGATCTCTCATGAAATATTGTAATACCCAACTCTAAATACTTCATGTTAGGAGCGGAGTAGATCTAGAATATCTGCCCAATGCTACCACAAAGTCAGATAAAGTCTTAGCAAAGAGTCCATTCCGGCAAGTGCGCTTACCGGGAATTGAACAGCAAGGTATTGTTATGGCCAGCCAGAGCAGACAAAAATGTGAACACCAAGAAATAACAAGTTTGATCTTTTAAATGATTTGTTCTTCAACTTGATTTGAACTTAAATTGATTTGATTTGATTTGACAGCTGAATATCAAATATTTATATAGATAACGCTGAATATATAAAATTTTCATCACCAGTGTGTCCTATGGTCCTATGCAAATGAGCTTATAATGAGCAATGTGTTTTCCAGATATCGCGATCGATATTAAAAAATCAATGTGACCTGCCAATAAAGCTGACTTTGAACCCTAATTATTTAAACAAGGAGAAAGCAAATGCAAATTGGGAACGTGGGTATGAAAATTTGGAGTTTTTCCTTTATAATGTGGGTGAAAAATGATGCATTATATGGTATTTTCTATAAAAATCAATGATTTTGAGCCTTTTTAAACATACGAATTTCAACCCCTACATCAATCTTGTTTTAGAAGATAAAAAGACGTCAGTTTGCAAAAATATGAAAACTCAGATTGATGAATTTTGGAAAATATATTTTGCCTATAAGACTTTAAATTGAAGATAAAACAAGAAGAAATAGATACGCTGTGTATGAAAGGTACCTAATATCGGCTCTTCATACCTGCCTGCGATTTGTATTGCGATAACCAGGCACTAAGATTTCGATAACCAGCATCTTTTGTCACTACGGGTCATCTGATGCAAGCAGCGTGCATGTAACTCAGACTTATGGCTCGCCCTCGCTGTGTTGAAAAATTTTGCATATCATGTGAAAATTAATGAATCTGACATATGTTTTCTTGACTGAAAAGTAACCTTTTGGGTTCTTTTATATAAATTATGTCAAAAATTCTGGAATTTCAGTCGTGACAGTGAATAATTGAAGAAAAATCAACACGCCATGGCAAAAACAAAAAATAGATATTTACAAAACTATGACGGGTCTCGAACCCACGATCTCCAGATTCGGAGTCTCATGCAATACCGTTGCGCCACGCGACTGCTTGCTGTCCATCGGACATTTACTAAATAAATACTGCCTCCTAAACTTAATTGGTTACGCATGCACACTGATCATCATTTCCGGAAAATTTGTGTGTCTGTGGACTCACAAGAGTAATCATGGTAATTATCTACATCAAATCTGTTTTATCAATTTATCGTTAAATTTTCGGATGAATAAACAAATAAAGGTTCAATCTTGTTTTCAGCGGTACAGTTAAAATATATAATACTGATAAGTATTAATTTTAGCTTAAATTTCGAGACCCAATTTCATCGGTCTTGTTCAAAATAAACACTCCGTTAAATGTCTCGGTATTGGACATACAGTTTAAAAATTCAAGCTTTTTAAAATTGTAAAATGTTTTTAAGACTTTCTTTTATATGTTCTGCATAAAATTTTCTGAAATTCAGACTTCTTTCAGTGATTTAAGTCGATTTTAAAATCTTGTACTCCGCCTTCTGAATATTCATATCCACAGCCTAGATAGCGATACTGCTTATTTTTCATGCATAAAAGAACATGAACCATTGGACATTCACAGGCGCTGATATCAGACTGTCACCTGCGGCCTCCCACAGCAAATTCTCACTGCAATTGCTGTAAGCCTCCACAGCCAAATTCAGCATTACTAAAGCTGCGTTTACATTACGACGTATTGGGGGTAACGACAAGCAGCGTAGACCTGCGAATTGCAGTTTTGAATTATACGCCAGTCCTCGTTAGTTAAAGTCGGTTCACGTTAGCACACGCCTCTAACATATGCAGGTTGTCGTTACTATCGGTTGCTTTCAGTTACAAGTTTTGAAATTTTGGGATGACATAGAATAGGATTTGATGTCGTTAAGATCTCGTTGGCCACCGCAACCCTCAGTTCTTTGACGTCTCAATGGTCGCTTGTATACGTTTAGAGGTCATCAAAATTTTGTTGGTACTAGTTGTCAACAGCACTTGACGAATTGTGATGATATATTGCAGTGGATAACGAATTGTAACGACTTTGGGTAACGTAAGTAAACTAATGCTGGCGTATTGCAACGGTGGGTAACGATTTGTAAACGATTGTCTATATTTTAAGTCAATTTTTATCAGTGTTTGGTGGTTTTGTACAGACTTCTTTTTATTAGAGCTGTAAATAGGAATAATTGTACCACACGCACAGGGTTGGGGATTTTTTTGATTAAAAAAGATTGAAAAAAATTGGATTTTTCAAAATTAAATCACGGTGTGTTTTTTAATTTAAATCGGATTTATTTGATTTTTTTAGAATTCAAAAAAACGTGATCATACAAAACAGGTTTAAACTGTTTTTGAAGTGATTTTAGACCAAATACAGTTGACAAGTATTCTTTGAAATATGTATTTTAACATTTGACAAATAATCCACTAAATTAAATGAAACAAAAGTTACAAAAATAAAAACTCTTTACATTTAGTGATTTAATTGGTGTCCACCAGGGACTGAAAAAGCTGTGAAACTAGTGGTCTCGTTCAAAGCTTTTAAAATGGAATAGATCCTACATTGTTTCAGGAAGCAAATTAAAGGAGTGGACTTTATTGTCATCTAAAGTTATGATTAGCTTCTACATGTAAATATTATTGCCTAGTTTGGTGCAATTTTTTATTCTGATTTGAATGACAGCCTTGCCTCTTTTCTAGCTAAATAATAAGAAGAGTACAACATAAATGTATGCTGAAAATTTCACTTGATCTGACCATTCATTTTCAAGTTGCAAACTTTTACAGCATCTTGAAAATTCTCTATGGCTACTGTGTTGTGATTATTGCCGAGCCCCAAATGTAATCATAAAATGACACACTTTTGGATTTATCAACAAAATGCAGGGGTTTGTAACATATTCCAAATCAAACAACCTTGTACTCGCACAAACTTCTAGTCACGTTATTGTTGCCATAACCATTCGATAGCATTCTTTCCTTTATGTACGCCAAGGTCAGCATTTGCCGCCTCACTACGTTGTTTACAGTTGTTCTACGTTGAGAAGTCGTGACCCAAAGTCAAGCCAAACTCTTAATTTATCAGTAAGTCTGCGTTTCTTTCAGCAACCACTCGTCACTTGTTGCCGTCGTGTCGCTGAGACTCGTTACTATCCGTTACAAACTTTGATTTTTCATCTTTACTCGTTGCTTGTTGTCCAGCGTTTTGTGATTCTGGAATACGTTACCCTACGTCGAGGGCAATGTCGTCGTAGTGTAAACGCACCATAACAGATTATGTCAAACAAGATTATATAGTTCATAGATTCTGAAGTCAACTATTCATGCAAACAATTTGCACCACACTTGATTGACGTTGGTAAAAATACTCACCTGAATTATGTATGATGTAATGATATCCAAGATAACGATGTGTCATTCAACCATGCATCAGGAAGGGTTGGTAATATGGAAGAGAGGAGAGAAGAAAGAGAAAATAAATATGAATTATGTATAACGGTAATGATATCGCAGATCATGATGGGCTAACATGACGATGTGTCATTTAACAAGAACCTTTTAAAGGAAATAGGAAAGAGGAAATACCGATAAATTTGAATTATATTTTAGGTAAATATGTTGAAGATGACAATAGGTCAACATGATGATTTGTCTGACATCATCAGGGAATTTTTATAGGGGAACCGTTACTTGCCGCCATTTTGATTTCACCGCTGTGTAATTCCTATGGGACAGCAGCCATCTTGGATTGTCACCCATGGAGGGTGAGTTATTGTATCTCCAGCATTTTACAGCTCCGCGTGCCACACTTCGCAACGGATTAGCGGGAAAATTGGCGCATTTTGATCAGAGCAAGGCGCAGTAAGCACTATTTAATACGCAGACACTGTTTGCGCTTGAAACAAATTGCACATGCTGTATATGCATCGAGTGAAGATTTACGCAATCTGCCTGGATATCGGGCCAAATTCCGAAAATATCCAGAGGTACAATCACTCTGCTCCATGAGCGACACAAGATGGCGGTGTATCCGGATTCCCCTATAAAAATTCCTTGGGGTGTTCAATAAGATCATAGCCTAAGGTAGAATGAGATAAGCAATGCAGTTTCCACTAATATGTGTGTTGCTCCGGCAAAATGAGCGGAAAGTCCGAATTAAGATTTTGAATAAATGGCATGTCAAGTTAAAATATAGTGAAAGAGGTAAGTTTCTTCTTTTTTTTTACACGAATGGCATTTATGCATAAGTGTTTAAGGGCACAGTTAACCCCTCATTTTCAGAAATATATTATGCTTTGTAACTCAACAACCGATAATCAAATCTCTATAAAAGTATACATTTCTAGATGCGCATTTTCATGTAGAAGATGATGGTTAGGTCAGTTTTGGACCAAAATGTATGATTTTGGACCAAAGGTCCAAAAACCCTTGTTCTTGGACCACTATAGTTGTAAACAACCTAACCAAATTTTGAAAAAATAAAAGTTGGAACACATGTCTAGGAACGCATTTCTCAAATTTTTGATTTTTGACTTACTTTTTGAAATATTGCCAAAAATAGGTCCAAAATTGGCCCAAAATAATGTTTTGTCATTTTTGCCCCTGGATTGTCTTGGCAATTCCAGTGACAGTTTCATGAATTCATTGTGCCATTATTTACCATGCTCACTGCAGGCCCCTGCCCTGTACTATCTTGGCAATTCCAGTGATAGTTTCACTAATTTTATTTACCATGCTCACTTCAGGGCCCCTGCAGCCAGCAATAGTGTCACAAATTCATTGTGCCATCATTGTGCCATTGCTACCTTGGCAATTCTAGCGACAGTTTCATGAATTCATTGTGCTATTATTTACCATGCTCACTGCAGGGCCCCTGCCCCTGGACTATCTTGGTAATTCCAGTGATAGTTTTATATATTCATTGTGCCAGTATTTACCATGCTCATAATTTGCAGAGCCCCTGCCCCTGGGCTATCTTGGCAATTCCAGTAACAGATTAATCATTGTGCCAGTATTTACCATGCTCATTGCAGGGCCCCTGTCCCTGGGCTACCTTGGCAATTCTAGCGACAGTTTCATGAATTCATTGTGCTATTATTTACCATGTTCACTACAGGGCCCCTGCCCCTGGACTATCTTGGCAATTCCAGTAACAGTTTCATGAATTCATTGTGCTATTATTTACCATGCTCACTACAGGGCCCCTACCCCTTGACTATCTTGACAATTCCAGCGACAGTTTCATATATTCATTGTGCTATTATCTACCATGCTCCTAGCATTCAATGACATTTTTGAAATAAAAATGGAAGTGAATTTCTTGTAGCAAAGTTAGATAACAATCAAATTATGGAAAAATAGTGTTCTAAGAGTATCAGGTTGATGTCAATTTTGTTAAGTTATTATAGTGCTATATAAATAGCAATCTTATCCTTTCGATCTCCTTTTCCATTAATCCTGGCCCTTTTTTTATCACTATTGCATATAGGCAAGTTAAAAAAAACTCTGTTTGACAAATTTGTTTTCTTAAATTCTTTATTTCATTGTATTTTTTTTTTCCTCTAGTAAAAAGCACTATAAAATCACCAATTTTTACAGAGACAATTTAATTGAAAATGAAAGTGAAGCATTTTTTTCAAGCCTTTTTTCTACATTTCTTTTTTAGTCATTCTGATCAAAAAAATATAAAATAAAAAGTTGAACTAACACTACATGGAAGGTCCACCTGTCCTTTTAACAGGGT
>JXSR01S008546.1:21409-32664 GCA_000969725.1 Ophiothrix spiculata
CCAAAATGTCACAAACGTTACCAAACGTTACAACGTTAAAATAAATCCTGGCGATAGAATTTTTTGTAATTTTTATGAAATATTTGTAAATATGTTACCCATAATCAGTGTAAAGCGCAACAACAAAATCGTTGACACTTCAGAGAATTTGTACTTTGAAGTCATTTCGAGCAAAAAACTATTTCCGTGCGCGGTCACAAACGTTACCGAACGTTACATGAACTTTACTCAGGATTTTGGCAATTAATTTAATTGTCAGACATCTAAATGTCTTAAACCCCACCAGTGAGCACCATTATCAACAACAAACTAGTGGTGGATATAATGTTTATGCTGGGTTATGTAGCCGTTTAAAGCTGAATTTTTTCAATTTTTCGGTCACAAACGTTACTTTGGAATAGCCCTAAAGGTACTTAAGTAAACTATATACATTTTCCTGCATGTAATTTGAGGCAATTTGATCATGTCTCCGAAACGATACCTTAATTTTATAATCAAAACGTTAAAATTTGTAGGAATTTTGAAAAATATAAGCTTTCTTTGTAGTGGTGTCTAATTCTTAAATTTGATTTCAGAAAGCTAGAGGGGGTAAAAAGTAATCAAAGTACACCTGTAACAAACTTTCCGATAAAAATACCATATTTCCTTTAAGCAATGCATGTTATTTAGGGGAGGGTGGGGCAAGTTGGCCCTCGGGTGGGTTGACGTTGGCCCACCTTGTGTTTCTGCTAACTTGACCTTGAGAGTAATATGTCACTGGTGATTTTTGGTTATGCATAAAGCATCAAATTAACCATAAAATTTACAAGACCGAACTCAGCTCTTTGTGTACGTTATCAGTAAAACGAGTTTTTGAATTACCTTGGTAATCTTTTTGAGCAAAAGTAATTTTGTACTAGTGTCAAGATATTACTTTGCTGGTTCAAGTTATTATTATTGATTACGAGGTATGGTACATGTCCAACATATCATGAGATCAAATCCTCTTTATTCTTTGTTTTGTTGGTATACCACGAGGTAAAATAAAAAATGGGATTATGTGGCGGGTTGGCCCCCTACCACACGGGGCAAGGTTGCCCTGTGGCGAATTTGCCCAAAATGGTGTGATAACCAAGACTAGAGCACAATAACAATTATGACGGTTAAACACGATTTTAATTCTAAACAAGTATATAGATGCGTATACCAAGACGCAAGAAGTCATTTCACATAGGATATATGTGGCCTATATTACATAATTCCATGCAGATAACACTGTAGGTCACAACGTATCTAAAGGACATTTTTGTATGCAGCACATTCTTGTGCTTCACTTAAAATAAACATAATGTATGAAATGTGTGACGGTTAAATGAGTATGACTCTTTTTTTGTAAATGGGGCCAACTTGCCCCACTGGATGGGCCAACTTACTCCGCATGCGGGGTAAGTTGGCCCTTTTGACAACATTTTGTTATTATTATTTAAATATGATAAGCCGCAGAGTCTTAGTATTTACGCAACACATAGTTTGGGTATATATCTATCTTGTGTAACAGGAAAATCTTCTAGACTTTATCCTGTCCGATTCAGGGGCGTTTGAACGAAAAGTGAGTCAACTTGCCCCAACGCAACATTCTATTGCCCTGAACTATATTATTAAAAGAATACTCAAAAGTTGAAGATTGGAAAGAATAATAAATTTGTTCACATAGTTAAAAATCCAATAGTCGCTTCAACTTCCCGGCAAAAAAGCAATGAGATGCTCCCACTCAGTGAAAAAAACAACAACAAACAAACAAACCTCAAACATTAAGACTCTGTCACACATCACCGTACAGAGCCCAAACGTACGAATATAGTACAAAAGTTTCACATGCTGCACGTGTGCCAAACGGACCACCACCGTATGGATAACAAATTAAACGTTTACATAAAGGGGAAACCGCATTGGTAACGAACACATGACGAACAATGTATATATAAACCAAAATATTAGTGTGATTAAGTACGTTAGCCGTACCTTTGGCTCTATAAGGTGATGTGTGACAGAGCCCTTGTAACTCTTAGCTTTTATTATTTTGAGGGATATATAGATACATCAGGGTACCAATCAATTTGATTATGATACAGCCAGTACGGTATGTTGCCTGAGCTAAAATGATCCATACCAAAGTCTCTTAGTCCACATCGGTCCATTTCTATAACTTATTTAACACTTAAGTGCATAAGATGTTTTAGATTCCCATTAGTGCACAAGGGGGGTGGGGGTGTCCATTTGAACCATGGATTTTGATCGTTTTAAAAAATGTTCTCCACGTATTTTATCTTTGAAACCAACTCAATACAATTCATTTGAAACAAAAACAAATAAAACTAGAACTGAACTGTCCCTGAAGTGACAGAGACCCTGCAAATTTTCATTCTTATGTGTGGAATAAATATGTCACCTTGTATTTGGAAATTAGACCTTTGACCCCAGGAAAAGGTCGGATGACGGGGTCACCATTGACACTTTTAATCGCTGGTTTAAGACAAACAATTTGACACCTTAACTTTTGAAAACGGACAAAGTTGAGAATTTGACCTTTCTTTTGACCTTTGACCCCCAAGGAAAGGTCGGGCGATGAGGTTAACATTGACGCTTTTGATCGTTGGTCCAAGACAAATAATCTGACACCTTAAACTTTGAAATTTGACATAGTTGAAATTTTTACCTTTCTTTTGACCTTTGACCCCTAGGAAAAGGTCGGAAATCGGGGTCACCATTAACACTTTTGATCACTGGTCTAAGACAAACAATTTGACTCCTTAACTTGGAAATTGGACAAAGTTGAGAATTTGACCTTTCTTTTGACCTTTGACCCCAAGGAAATGTCGAGCGGTGAGGTCACTATTGAGACTTTTGAACGTTGGTCCAAGACGAACAATTTGACACCTTAAACGTTCAAATCGGACAAATTTGAAAATGTGACCTTTCCATTGACCTTTTTGACCATTTGACCTTTGACCCCTAAGGAAGTGTTGGACAATGGGGTCACCATGGACACTTTTGATCGTTGGTCCAAGACAAACAATATGACACCTCAAACGTTGAAATCGGACAAAGTTGAACATTTGACCTTTTTTTATTTGACCCCTGTGACCCCAATTGACCTCACACATTTTTGTCATCACATAACCTTTGTGGACAATGTCAAGACAATTCATGTCCCCAAGTTGCATGACAATATCTCGTAACGTATTTGAGTTGAAACTTTTTTTCGTGAAAATCAAGTTTTTGACCCCGTGACCCCTACATAACCTTTGAGGGGTCAGGGGTCAGGTAAAATAAATGGGAGATGCCCCTGGTCCCTTCAACTAAGTTTGGTGGAAATCGGTCATTGTATGCCAGAGATATGAGACATCAAAGTGTTGCCAGAAGAAAGAAAGAAAAAAACCACAAAGAAACATGTGAAAAACAATACCCTGCCAACAGTGGCGTAACCAGGGGGGTGTCCGGGGGGGCAGCTTGCCCCCCCGGACCCCAAAAAATCGGGAAGGAGAGCAAAAAAATGGGAAGGGAAGAAAGGGAGGAAGAAGAGAAAAAGGGGAGAAGGAAGAAGAGAAAGGGGAAAGAAGAGGGAAAAGGCAAAGGAAAAGAGAAAAAGAAAGAAAAGGAAGGAAGAGAAAAGGGAAAAGAGAAAGGAAAAGGGAATGCCAAAGCCTTTGGCAGGGTAAATAAAGATCCGTCATTCTGTTTCAAAATTGCGGCCAGATATCTTATTCGTGTCAAATTCTCGTTTTTTACCAAAATGTTCCAAAAATTAGAAATCCGCTTTTCCAAAGAAATTGTTCAATAAAATTTGGCTCACAATAGCAAAATATAATTACAAATACATTGCTGGAATAAAAATTCTCAAAGGAATCAAAGGTTATAGGCACGGAAGAGGAAAAATATAAACGTTGGATTCGGGAGGCTATAGATATCAGAAAGCGAGGGGCACTATTATGAACAGAGATGAAGGACAATATCAATTATCACACTTTTATGACCAATTTGTGACTGGGAATATCAAGAAATGAACTGGCAACGCCGAAAGTGGCAACACTGGACAAGCGTCGTCAGTCACAAGTTACCAGAAAAATCCTCTTTATTCAACCACAATGAATGAACTCCTTTTTTGAAAAAAAAACCCCGCTCTATACAGTAAAAATAATGAGTTGGTTTGTGAACAAGTCCGATCCAAATTAATGTTTTTGTACGTGTTGGTAGAATACGTCGATCCTGGGTTTCCACCCGGAAGTCAATCTTTACCGAAATTTTAGCTCAAACACTAATAAGCCGTGACATTAGCTCCTGCAATATATACATGACAGCGGGTAATATGAATTGTTGTTTGGGATGGGTGGTAGTGCGCATCCATTTCAAGCCTATTTGGATGCATCGTTATGCTTTATCAGTGCATTTTGGGATTAAATTTCGGTAAAGATTGATTTCCGGTTGGGAAACCCAGGATCGACGTATTCATCAATATTGGTTTTTATGACGTATACCCATTACCATCCTCAGCGGTCTAATTCTTAGTTCCAACTGATCCTTCTCTGAATCTCACCGTAGATGGCGTCCTAGATGACGGTATTTCAAGAAGAGAATCATAAATAGATGAAAGCTCGCGCTCCCCGTCTCTATATAGAGTGGGGCTGGTCTTGTTGTAAATAGCCTCTCTTTTTTTCCTCCCTGCATAGCACAGACACGTTCTCAAGATATGATTTATGACCGGTTTTCTGACAATGTTCCGCTATGGCAGAGAGATTATAAGTGGTTTTTGCGGTGTGTTCTTTAAAGGAGCTTGGTCCGATTTTTCAAATTTTGGTTTTCAATGTCATATGAAAGATGACCACTCAAGCGGTCTATATTTCAAATTTCAGTTGAATCGGTCAAACCGTTTTGATTTTATGGGCAAATTTGTATTTCAGAGCCGCCTATACGTTACTATGTAAAATTAATTATGGTTACCATAATTAGACACATTTTCATACATATCTCCAAAACCGAACATAACTCAGCCGTGAAATTTCACATGGGTTGTGAGAAAAATTTGAGAAACATTTTGGTACTAAAATCTCAAAAAGTTTGAAAAAAAGTTGAGGCAATCGGACCAGCCTCCTTTAAGCTGCTCACCTAAACTCGTTTAGTTTATCCAACATATACTTTGTTACAACTACTGCAAGGAATCCGGTACACTACTCCAGACTGTTCTTCAACTTTAGACTTCAATGTCCTTAGGTGCCACGAGCAGTTTACGCAGATCCAGTTTTCTCTCAAAATGCCCGTGGGATCGTCACTTAAGTACCGAATATAACCAATTTGCACGACAAATTAGTGTCAATCGGGCAAGTAAAAGTGCTGGTTGTTTTGGAATTTTGAAGTGGCATTCTTTGAAAACCAGCAAAATTATCATGAGCTGATGAGTTTCAACGCGTGTTTCTCAGAAGTGTGTTTTTAAATCCATCAATGCTGTCTTTTTTTGTTTTGTCATTACTCGGTATAACCAAATGTCCAATGCCTGCAATTTGGTATCATTTTAAGGCTGATTAAACATATCAACAACTCAAAAACTATCTTTATATTATTTTCCCTAGATATTTCCAAGATCAATCTGGTCCCTTCATCAATGGATAGATGTTGCGAGGTGTTGAGATCCAGTGTTTCTAAAAATTGTTTTAGCACACTCTATATACATTTTGAAGTATGCAGCAAACAGATTAATGCACACAAACCAATAGGCCTATGACCATTCAGATTAGTGAGTGTTTTTTGTAATCATAACCACATACATAATCTTACTGTATATTAAATGAACTTACTACACAATTTTAACGATAATAGCAAAATCATCAACGATTCATGTACAGCAAATATTAATACGCAGTGACTTGGAGTTAATCATAATCATTCAATACTAGTCTCTTACACAATACAAAACCACCAGTCCACAATGATGTGGATCTTGTAGCAAGAATCTGAATGAGTTACATACGTCAAGGTTTGTAGAGTATAGTGACTACGTCGATAGATATAAAAATTCCATTTACAATAATGCTTTATTTTGTCAAAATAGATTGTCACTTATCGGTAAGATTTTCTAACCAACGTATTTTTGTAACGTTTGTAATCACGGGGATTAGGGGGATGGTTACCACCCCCCTTGAATTTTAAATTGTATCAAAGTTTAACTGGTTTTGTACCGAAATACATGAACTATGAAGAATGGTCTCCTCTCTCCATTGATACCAAAATCATATTTTAAGTTTATCTACAAAATTTTCTTTTTTATCAGTAATCTGTATCTCCAAACATGAAAAGTGGCTAATTACACTTTTTACACTTTATTTAAACCAACTCATGTTTTTGCGAGTATTCACATTTACTCATACTTTTTCAATTGAACGCGGTCAAATGTTCAAAAAGTGTTACATTTGAACGCATACCTTATTTGTAGTTATGTGTTCAATTGTTTATTACAAAGTGTTCTAGAACATGTATAGAATACATTTTAAACACTTTTTAAACATGATTGGGTATACTCTCTTTCGTCTATGTTGATATCAGTTCTAAGATAAATTTAAATCTATAGACAACCAGAAATTTTACTCGGAGTAACCGACGTTGCGAGCAAAACTATCGCTCTTCATCTGGGTTGTGATGTAAACCTTGATGCTAGCTGGATGTGACGTCATCAGATGTCAAAGATGATGTCATTTTGCGAGGAAGAGTCTTTATGGTCTTGTCTAAGGCGTATGACAGGTCCACGGAAATTACTAAATGAACGTGTGAGACAGGTTAATTCTACGATCAAAAATCGGAGGTTAAACGATCAATTACCCCGCGAAACTTGGAAAAGGATTGAAGAGTTCACGCATGCGCATTTGGCGGAGCGTGTGAAATCGGACTCGCCAGGCTGCCAAATTTGACAGACTTGCATCGTTCTCTAGGGCGGATGAAGACCCGATCGAGTTGGAGAAATATATAATGCCGCGGGTCCTTCTCATGAGCTAAGGGATGGGTGGGTGAGGAGCCTGTTTGATCGTGTTTTGTCGGAAAGTGAACGCAGTTTATTGGAAAAAGAACTGAATTGCGCGGTGTCATCGAAGCAAAAGCTGCGGACTTGATCGCGATCAAGAATGCTGAGTTGCCGCCTACAAGGTCCGAGAAATTGGGACAACGGGAGAATGTGAGTGTTTTGGGTGCTGGGGCTCCACAAGGCGGCCTTACCGGGAGTGAATATGGAGCGCTTGACGGTCGACTCTTCCATCGCGGTTTTGCCGGCTGGCGGGACCGATGTGCCGTTGTTTTGAACTCAAAAGACTATGACCAGAGGGCAAGGTCGCTTCTTGGCGAGTCAAAAACTTACACACCACTGGGCGTGATCCTGTCGGGCCTATGGAAACTATAAGATCACCAGTTGGCTTAAAGAGTTAGAAGAAGAAGGGACTTAGGACAGTTGGTTAAAACACCAACTGTATCCGACAGCAGAAACCATGTATACCTGCTTTTTGTGGTTTGCTAAAAATGCACAAAGAAAATGCACCACTGGGACCTGTCGTGGGTACATTGGCTCGGTTGCATAAGTGTTGCAAAATATTTTGCTGAAGTGTTAGACCAATTGGTTGGCCAGTCGGAACGCCACATTCTGAAATCGAAGGATTTTCCTGGTAGGATCAGGGGCATTGTGCTTCAACCAGATGAGTTCATGGCTTTATTTGGTGTCTCCGCGCTTTTTGCCAGCATGCCGCCGAGGGATGCCGTTGGGGCGGTGCACGGATTTTTGTCCCCGGATCGGGGACTACGCGGGAGCACGGTTGAACGGTTGTGCGACTTGCTTTCAATCTGTTTGGATAACACCAAGGGATTTTTTAAAAAAAATCCTTGGATAACATGCACTTTAGTTATGGCGGACAATTTTGCAAACAAACCCATGACTGTAGCGTGGGCTCTCCTGTTTCTCAAATTGTTTCCAACTTGTACATGGAGAGGAGAAATTTGAAGGCAAGGTGCTAGCTGCATGCGGCGGCATTGGTCATTGACGCTTGGGTAGTTGTCAGCACCGAGAGACTTTGGTCGGTTTTTTAACAGTTTAATCACATCGACAACATCGATCCTAATATTAAGTTTACCCGGGAGGGTCTCGGTGACAGCGTGCCTCCGTTTCTAGACTGTTTTGTGTTTGTGTGGGCCGATCAACCGCTATCTATGTCTGTGCATATCAATATTTGTAATTCACGTCAAATCATCCACTCATTCAAAAACTTGGTGTTGTGAAAACCTTGTTTCACCGTCCAGATTCCATCATCACTGAACCATCTGACAAAATTTCAGAGGAGGGACGTCTTCGCCAGGCGCCTTGTGGGTGTGGATGCGGTGATGCTGCGGTTGACAGGGCCTTGAAATTAAGTGAGGGGTCTGCCAGGTATGGTGTGCCCTCCGGTGTATCGGGGTGGCGCGGGCCGCTGTGACTTTGTCATGCCGCGGTGAACTATCCGAGAAACTTAGGCACATTTTCAGGGAGTGCAACGTTTCCACCCACTTTAAACCTACTGACACTGTCCGCCAGTCTTTGGTTCACCCCGGGGATGGGCAATTATAGGGGCCGTTTAAGTGGTGTGGTTTATAGTATTCAGGGCGCGGATGAATTTAACTGTAACGATTGTAGTATATAGGAGAAACCTCATAAACTGTGCGGAAAGGACTTCGAAAACATTCTCGCTCCATTTCAGGCCCTGCTGAATCAGCTGTTTTGAACATTGGAAAGTCGGTGGACATAATTTTGTTTTGGAAGAGGTTGGGGTTCTGGACCGGGAAGGCCGTTAGTTTGAACGGGGAGTGGGGGCGGGCAGAGCGGCCTTCTCCTGTTGCACGTCTGGGACAGGACCATAAAGACTCTCCCTCGCAAAATGACGTCATATTTAACATCTGATGACGTCACATCCAACTAGCCTTAAGGTCTACATCACAACCCAGCTGAAGAGCGATGGTTTCGCTCGGAACGTTGGTTACTCCGAATAAGTAAAATTTCTGGTTGTCTAGATTTAAATTTATCTTAGAACTTTTTAAACACTTTTTCAATTCTTAATTTGATATGTTTAACGCTGTCAAGTGTTAAAAAACGTTACATTGAACGCATGAATATCTCAAATATGTGTTGCTTTGTTTAACACTATAGAGAGCAAACGTGAACAAATGCAAACTTGAGTTGATATAAGTCAAGTATAAACATGATAAATATATAAACATGATAAATGTAATTAATCACTTTCATATGTTTTGGAGAGCATGGAAACATGTTACTGCCAAAAAAGGTAATATGGTTAAATATTTCGAGTATACCTTTAAGATAAACTTAAATTAGTTGAACACCTTTTGGTGTTAAAAAAATAGAACGTATCCATTTCATTTAGAACATACGGATCCCCCTAAAACTGAGGTGGGAGCCTTAGACATAAAGCACTTATTTCAGGTTGGGAATGGGAGCGCAAATCTGACCTTATATTTTTGTCAATTTTATTGAAAAGATATATTAATCATCTTTCAAATGACATGAATGAGACCAACCGCACGTCGACCAGTAGAGTTTGGGTCGATAAAATGACGACTGATCAGAAGCCATTTTGTATGTAAAGTGTATGAAGATATATTTACCGGTGTGATTCCTGTCACCAACAATTTCTTTAAACATCTGATCTTAAGGTCCAAGATCGAGACTGAGACCGATATCTGAAAAATAGGTCTTGAGACAAGACCTCGGACAATACTTCGCACGCACGGCAAGTTTGACTCCCCAAATCACGCGAAAAATCTTTGCTCTTCACTCTTTTACCTCCCCCCCCCCTAAAATATGATGCTGGTCTAACTATACTTGCAAACTATGGGGTCGGGGATTTGCGGTTACAAGTGTCTTTGTGTCTCTGTCTATAGACATACTAACGCCAGTGATGGGGTAATTCCACAGAATTGGACGGAGAATCTGAACTCAGAACGAGGCCAAGCATGATATGAACCTGGCCTCCTTCTGAGTTCCAATTCCCCGTCTGATTCTGTGGATTTACCCCATCAACGGCGTAAATATGCTTATGTCAATTATAGGAATGGTCAAAAGCAGAGAATTGAACATCTTTAAAGTCTTTAACATCTTATTATACGCCGGGACAGTTGTGACGTCATAATCTATGCACATCAACACGTGCGTTTTGGACCCAAACAAACGGTGTGGCCATTTTTGCCACACGTTAAGTCTATGGGGAAAAAAGTCTGACTCCGATTTTATACCATAACTTTCGTCTAAAACAAAATAAGAGAAAACATGCCGGCCTATTATGCTGAAGGTTGTGATTACAAGCCAGGACGGCCCCTGGCGTTATTTACGTCTTCCAACCGAGAAAAATCAGTCTGAATTGTATGTTTACGTGTGCCTATTGTGTTAATATGTATGATTAGTGGACATGATAATTTGTTTGGGTCCAAAACGCACGTGTTGGGTGATTTACATAAATTATGACGTCACTACTGTCCCGGCGTATAATAAGGGGTTGTAATCTTTTCAACTTGCTTTTCAACTCAATTTAATAATAGCTTTCATAAGAGGTGTGAAGTAAGCATAAACGAAACATTTTATTACTCATTAGTAGAACATTTGTGATGGCACACCCCGAAAGGGGTGACATTGCATAAGATATCAATTTTGATTTTATCATTTCATCTGTTGCAGCATTTTCTAAGCTTAAAAATGACACCTTACTTATTGAAATTGATCAAGGCGATCAAATTTTACAACAGAAATTCTGCTTGAAATTCTCATTATTTTCTGTATTTTTTGCTGCCTATTTTCAACTGTTTCTTGAAAAGTGTTCTGCCACAAAGTCCCCCCTTTTCGGGGTGAGTCATCACATTTATCAGACAATCAAGTACCACTTTGTTTTTACTTTGGCGGGAGTAGACACAAATTTTATGACTGTTATAATCATAATAATAATATTCAATGTCCAGGATCACCATGTGAAAAGAATTGTGAGATTTATTACACAGCCAGAAGTCAGGTCCGAGAAAAGTGGCTTGTTTTATTATTTTTTTTAATGCAAAATCGGCACAGACTGTCGTTTCGACTATGCTCATGAATATTCATAGATTTGAGACACAAATTTAAAAAGGCTCATAAACTCATCCAAGTAGATCATAATTCAAAACAATGTTGTACATAGATGTAAAAATGTTGTAAAAACATCCTGAAATCCAAAATA
>JXSR01S008546.1:71683-83337 GCA_000969725.1 Ophiothrix spiculata
TAGTGGAATTCTGACAATAAAAAACGCCAGTTGCTTTTGAGTTCTGTAGATGTACTTTTAATTTCAATAATCTAATAGCATTGTTTAGGCTTGTTATTGCACATTGAACATCCTGAATTTCAATCACATTTGATCAGAAGTTGTGATTGCCAAAATCTGATCTTGGTTGTTATGTAAATTCTATAATTTTGAACCAAACATTGGATTGAAACATGTTAAATAATCAAGCTGTCCAGCGATATCAATAACTCAACATGTACCATCAAATGTGTCGAATTACATCATTACATAGTTCAGAACCGTGAATCAATGACCATGCGTCTAGGGATCTTTATTTTTATACATTAAAGACACCGAGATTCTGTAATTTCGTTGCGATTTTTGATCACTTTGATCATCTTTCGTAATGGGCATCCACTTCAGGGGCACCCATTACTCCAAATAATGCACGCCCATCCATTATGAGACTTTGATGACAGGCAAAACTACAAATCTTCTCTTTTATTCTTTAATTCTAGGGACTTACCTTTGTTATTGAGTTCACAATAAGGAAGGTTGTAATCATAATCATTTGCACACGTGCATGTCACCGTACCTTTCCCATCAGTACATTGAGCATCATTCAAACAAGGGTTTGAATCACATTCATTAATATCTAAAATATAAAAACAAATATACATATCCTAACTATTAACATTTTACAATTATACAAATACAGTGTGCCCGATAAAACACCAACAATAACCTTACAATCTTTGCTTGTAAAGTTTCTGGTTACAGAATGACATCTTTGTAACTATCAGGTAAGAAACGGAAATCACAGTATGTCATATCAGTCAATTGAAGACAGCTGTAAAAATTGTTTCTCGGTGCCCTATTTAAAACATGTCTTGGAAATAGACATGTCTTTAACAATATGAAACAAAGAAAATAGAAACAATTAAAATGCATTTTTAGACACGAAGACATGTCTTTCAGCGAGTCAAGTCTCCCCACTGGCGACAACAGACATGTTGTACATAACTGGAGTGTTTTGCATGAAGACACGATTTGTGTATCAGTGTCTTGTATCAGTACCTTACCTCCATTGTTTTGAACATGTCTTGCATAAAGACACGACTTTGTATCCTTAAATAAACACGTCTCAAAACTGTGACAATACGTGTCTATTCCCAAGACACCATTTTTACAGTCGGGCTATAACAGCTAGCATATCAAAGCAAGCCCCGTCATAATCTTACCAGCAGCGGCGCCACAGGGGGCGGGGCAGGGGACAATTGCCCCTCTTTAGAATTTTCAGAAAAAGTTTAAATGAGAGAATAAAAGGGAAGGAGAATAAAAATGGTAGAAATTGTTGACGATAAATTGAAGACCTTAGAGGAAGAAGTGGTCAAGTGCCAAAATACTAGTTTTGAGTTATGAGCGTTTAAAATTTTGAATTTTTAATAAAGGGGTTTTGAATTAATATAAAGTATATGTTATTGTTTACAGAAATTAATCAATTACAGTGAATTAGAAGTCTGTATCGGTTAACAATTTTCTGCAATCAATAATCACTATTTTGTACTTGACCACTTCTTCCACTAAAATCCTGGTTGCTAAAATTCTCAATATTTCAAAATAAGTAATCAAACATTCTCTAAGCATATGTTTTTTGAATCTGAAAGTCAAGACAAACGATACCCTGAAGATATATAAAACCATATTTTGGATCTGCATGACAAGACGTGTAATTTGATATGTAACTTGACATATTTTTACCCAAAATTCACTAAAGCGTGACGATCCCTTATGAGAGGGTAAATCACCCCAAACTTTTTCATATTATTTTCTAGCCTGTCAAATTGTGCAGGAGCGGGGAGTACCGCTCGCAGGAAGCAACATAAGAAATTGAGGAAATTGTACCTTCTTGAGAAAAAATAAATACGGGCAGATTGAGGAAACTTGTGAGCTTCAAAAACTTGCTCCTGAGGAAAAAATAATAATTTTATGCCCTGGTATTTTCTGTCCTTGAGCACTTCTTCCACTAAGGTCTTCAATTGAAAATTAGATCTCTATTAGTTGTCTGTGCGTTTATCAGTTTTTCCTTTTTGCGCAAGGTTTTGAGTTTTCGGCAAAAAACCATATAGTTAAAGACCTACAATCCTCGCAAAAAGTCTTGGAACAACCGTGTTTATTTTAAGCGTAAGTGTACCCCCGCTCCCCCATTCAATGTTGCGGCATTGGAAATCTGCGTGATTTCAGTATCGCAACATTGAATAATGGGGAAGGGGGAAGGGAAAAGTAGCCTAATGTTGACAGCTATTCAATGGACTAATTGATTTAGTTTTGCAGTTGTGTGCACTAAAGTGTTCTAACAACTTTTTACGAAGATTGTAGTCGACTAGCTTGAACTGACAAGATGATCTAATCAAGATGGGCACCATCTGCACCAGCACATTTATATAGTTACAGTGTGATTTCCCATAGACTTACACGTAATTTTACACTGACGCTGCACAATAGGACATAGGGCTTGCCGTAGTTTTCGCATGACGTCTGTTTAAATTTACCCACATTTCGCCCACACAAGCGTTAACCTTAAAGTGTATTGCTGTGAACTCGTAACTTCGATGGTTAAAACTCGAACACCCACACAGTGACCACACAAGCGTTAATCTGCAAGTGCTGTGAACTCTAAAGGATGGTTAAAACTGCAACTGATAGCCCGACAAACTACTCATTCTCTAATGTGACCATAGCATTACATTTAAGAAAAATTCATTTTCCAAACAAACATAAATACATAAATAATTATTACATTTATAGATGATAGCCTGTCTAGCACTGCTTTTCATGAAGGTCCTTTGTCAGATGGTCTTTGCAAGTTTTAAATGCGGGAGGAAAACTGGAGCGCCCGGAGGAAAAGCTGCGGAAGCAAGTTTCGACTAGCAACCAATTGCACATATGTGACCCGTTACGTCGAAAGGTACCTTAAGGGTCCCTATATGAAAATTGATTTTTTTGGGTCTCATTTGAATGATTATATTTTGAGCCTTAAAATTAAACCTTGATTTTGGTTATTGGATGGTCCGATTGCAAAGTTACATTCGAATTGGTAAAAAGGCATAGGGCTGATTCAAAAACTATAGTTCTGAGGAAATCGAGTTTTAAAGTTTCTGTACTGGTAAAACGTGGATGGAGACATGATTTTTGAAACATTTGTCTTATGTTTTGGATGCTGGAACCCGATTAATATGATAGAATACACTTCAAATGTTTTACTATGCTCAGCTTCAATGGTCCGTATCTCGTAATTTTCTATGCCGACCTTAAGTTACCTTTCGATATGACAGGTCACAATTATACAGCGCCGAGACCAGGGATCGAACTCTCGACAGCCCTGGACTCATTGGTGCAAAGCAAGGGAAGTATCGCTGCCCTTCACGCTACCCCAAATAACATATACAGGACGTTTATGCATGGCTAGTTTTAATTCTTTGTATTTAGTTTCTTCAAACAAGCCAGTACTTAGATCCTATAATGAGCTTTTAATGAGCAATTTAATTTTTCGAACTGGCGATCAATATTTAAAAAGTTGGTTGCGATTTTTTTTCTTGACGTGACCTGTCGGATAAACTGCAAGTTTAGGTAACAGAAATTCATGAAATTTGAAAAATATATCTTTCCTGTAAGACTTCTAAAATCAGTTAATAAAAGAAGGGAAAATTCAGTACAATTGGACCTCTTTGGACCAAGCGTTTCATTCTATTACGCCAAGCGTGTTTTACGCAAAATTACCGCATTTGTTTTAGTAAATCTGATAAAAAAGTGTTGTCGCTCTCTTTTGACCAAGTGGCTAAAATTTATCAAGTCCAGAACCGTAGATTTAGGGTTAAACTCAAAGACCTAATTTGACCTCACTCAAGGAAAATAAACACTTCCAAAATCACACGAAAAGACACTTAAATTTCCAAAATTTTCATTTTTTTTTTAAATTTCAAAATGTTTTCATAATATTTATGCTTCGAAATGCAAGTTTTATTTGAGATTTCTATGCTACTCTTGCGAGTTTACAGGCTTTTTAAACTAGGGCATCCGAACTCATGAATATTCATACACATGTCGAAAACGGCCTTTTATGAATAAAAATAAAATAAAATAGCGATATTTCAGCGAGCTGAATTCTGGCTGAAACAACCTACCTGTATTACAATTGGTCCCTGTATATCCATTAGAGTTTTTACAATCACAGTAGTACCCATTGATGCGGTCCACACACTTCCCATTGTTTTTGCATGGTGAAGAGTCACATTCATCGGTATCTAATACAAAGGTTAAAAAGCAATAGTTACATACCAAACATAACCAAATGGTTTTTTTAATATCTTATGTCTATGTCATGACTTTTGCTAACAGGGTGTCTCAATGAAATTGTACAAATAAACATTGTGCATGGAAATGGTGCTGATATTCTCAAAAGTTCAGCACACCAGCTACCTGAAAATTATATTTTTTTAAAGCCCATGGTTTTGTTCACCATTGTTGACAAAATCATCAAAATCCACCGTTGCAAACCCGGTGTTTTCGTAACCTGACCACTTGTTTTGACCACTTCTTCTGACCACTTCTGACTACTTGTTGTTTACTCCAAAGTATACGTCAAATATAAGTTGACGTATAAAATTGCAATTTACATTGTGTGTACGTTAGAGTAACATTAAAACATATGCAATGTATTGAGAGTTCAGATTTAAGACATCAAATTCAAAGCTTTTATTTACTAATTTACATTTGAAGATTAAACTTGTGGTTTCAAAAATATGTATACAAGTAAGTGAAAATCTGTTTTTGACTTTATATTATTCAACACAGTTTAATTTATTTCTGAAGACAATAAATAAAGCAACAAAAGTTAAGTACATAAATGTGACGACTTTAAAATTTCATTGGACGACTCACGTGTCAATATCATTCAAACACAGTGTTTAATAGAAATATCATACGTCTAATTATACGCCGGCTTATATATTTTGACTTTATCGTTGTACACCCCTGGATTATATGGTCTGTCAAAAAAGGTATTTTTTTACACAATGTATTTTGAAATTGTATACGCCAAACTATACGCCGCCGTATAACAATTGGTAAGAATAGGTGATGAACTCTCAACCCATCGTATATGTTTTAATGTTTCTAACGTAACACAATGTAAATTGAAATTTTATACTATATTTGACGTATATTTGGGCGTAAATAACAAGTAGTCAGAACAAGTGGTCAGAAGAAGTGGTCAAATTAAGTGGTCAGGTTACGGAAACACCGTTGCAAATCAGAGATATCGAATTCGATTTTGTCAACTTGTATTACTAGATACTTCATTTACCCATTAAGGGGAATGTTGATATTTCACAACGCTGGCCTACACACACATTGATACATAATTCATATTCAAGCAGGCATAACTTTCTTGAGAGATTTGTTTTGATACTTAAATGTTTTTCTGAGTTCCGCGCTATATGTGATGGATCATTTTTGTTTGGAAATATGTTATCAGGAAGATGATTTTGTCCATGCATACCCACCTATTTGAAGACAAGAATTATGATATGTGGTTGCTGTGTTATCAAATTTTAAAATATCGCCCATTTTTTTGTGAAGTGAAGAATGAAAAATTTCAGTTGTCTACAAGTTTAACGGACATCCATACACACTCAAGAATTTTTAAAAATATCTGCTTAATCACATGTAATTAAACAACAAGCGGCAAAAATAATGACTATGTTGGCCGATGTCCGACCGGTGTCCGTGAGCCATAGAGACGCCGGAAGCATGCCGCAAGAATTTAATTCCGAGTTAAAACCTTGCGGCTTGTATACGATATCTTTAGCTTTATCCAACCGGGCATCGCAAACATTCACCGGTGTTATACTGATGTCATACTAGAGTTGCGGCGTTGCGGCTTCTTGCGGCTTCTGTGACCAGGGTGTATACGATGTCTTAAGTTATGGTCTAATAACCCATCGGAGTTAGACCAGGCATCGCAAGAGCTCGCAAGCATTCACCGGTGTCATATTGATGTCATACCGGCGTTGCGGTTTTGCTGACGCCGGTCGGAGACGGTGGTTTTGTGAATAGGGTGTCATGCATTTAAACAAAGGGCGTGACAAAAGAGTCTACACGAAATCGACACATGGGTCCTATGCAAATTAGCTTCAATGAGCAATGTAATGTTTCGATCTGACGATCGATATTACAAAATCTTGGTTGCGAGATTTTTTTATTAACGTGACCTGCCGAAAAAGCTGACTTTGAACCCTTGTTATCTGCAAAAGGAAAAAGCAAATATAAATTGGGAACGTGGGTATGAAAAAATGAAGTTTTTCCTTTATAATGTAAGTGAATGTTTTGCTATTTGTAAAAAATGATGCATTATATGGTATTTTCTATAAAAATCAACGATTGTGAGCCTTTTTTAACAATTAAATTTCAACCCAAACATCAATTTTGTTTTAGAAGATAAAAAGACGTCAGTTTCTGCTAGTAAAAATATGAAAACTCAGATTGATGAAATTTGAAAAATATATCTTGCCTATAAGACTTCAAAATTGTAGAAAAATTAAGGAGAAATACATTTGCTGATGTAGTATATGAAAGGTACCTAATATCGGCTCTTCATACTTGCCTGTGATATGTATTGCGATAACCAGGTACCAAGATTTCGATAACCAGCGTCTTTTGTCACGACGGGTCATCTAATGACAACAGCGGCGTTGAAGAGGTCATACCTTGCGCTTTGAATGGCTCGGCCCTCGCTGTGTTGAAATATTTTGCGTTTTATGTTATAATTAATGAATCTGACGTGTGTTTTTTTGACTGAAAAGTAACTTTTTGAGTTCTTTTATATAAATTATGTCAAAAATTCGAGAATTTCATTCCTGACAGTGAATAATTGAAGAAAAATCAACACGCCACGGCAAAAAAACAAACAAACAAAAAAACAGAAAAATATAGAAATTTACAAAAGGAATATGACGGGACTCGAACCCACGATCTTCTGCTTGAGAGTCTGATGTCATCACTGCTATACCAAGGAACTGGCTTGTTAGCTATAATGACATTTACTAAATATATTCTGGGTATGTAAAGAAATCGTTTACGCTTGCGGACTGATCATCACACACTAAAATTTCTCGGCAATTTGTGTGAGATTGGACCCACAGGAAACAACCCATACATCAAGTCAATCAAAGTTTTATCAATATTTATCGTAAGATTTTCGGGTGAACTAACACATAAGGTTCAAACATTGTTTTCAGCGGTACAGGTAACATATATAATATAGAGATGGTCAATGTATTCTCACACTACAGCTGGCGAAACGCCTTTTTCAGTCCAGTGTTTTTTTGACCCATTTCAAAAAATATTTATATAATTTTTAATATTTTCAAACTATATAGTAAAAATATGTCAATAAAAAGGATTACCACTTATCTGCATCGATCTTGCCTAATGTTACTTGTTGTTATTGACTAGTACAATTCCATAATACGGCTTCATTTTCTAAGCGAACAGGGTTCTGCGTTATTACTGCTAGGCGAAATCCTACGGCTAATTCAAAAGCGTGGAGAAATTCATTTCGAACAGAACTCGGTTTATTTTCGAAGTTTTTTAGAGTAAAGCATTTTGGATGCTATTTTAAAGAAAATTTACTACAGATTTTAAATGTTCAAAAATAAATTATTCAAATACCTTAAAAGAATTGGAAAGTTTATTTTTTCTGTCTGAAAAAAGGAAATAATTTCAAAATTAGAGAATTTGCATATCAGAATGACCGTATTTTGAAGAGAAATCTAAAAAAGTCAACTTCAAACCATATATAGATAAAGCACAATCTAGAAAGCCGAAAGTTTGTTCATATTTTGTCGTAATTCACAGATTTCAGTATAGGAAAATACGTATAAACATTTTTCGCCAGCATGGTATAGTCTGCATAGGGGGTAGTTGACTGAATTGTTGTGTTTTGATTTGTGTTTGTCATAAAAAGGATTACCTTCAAGCTCAGACGATAATTAATTGATTTATTAATAAAGTGTGCACTATAAACAAAGTAATATACTACACCGCCCTGGAAGCTTCTCCCGATATTTCTCTACACTTACTAATTTCCTCTAATATCTCGTGATCTGTGCCCTATTGAGACCTTTGCTCTATCGATATCGAGCATTACCAGGGTACAGAGGGGAACTCCCACTTTGAAGTCCTCACTGGCTGAATGTGTATCAACTTTCAAGTTCTGCCTTGCTGTTCCATTGTGATTTTATACAGTATCAGAGTTTAAGTACAAGGACACCGAGGGGACTGTCTTAGGAGTATTTGGGTATAATTTAAATATAAAATTTATATGAAAGTGGTGATAAATATGAAGGGAAATTCCTGGTCATCAATAAGTTTGAATGTTTTTTTTTATCCTTCTGAATACTTTTGCAGAAAAATCATTCCTGAATCATTCATGATTCTCTCTAATATTGAATGATTCATTTTACACTCAAGATCAACCCAGAAAAAGTATTTTACATCCCTTTTTCGGGACTTTTTTACCTACAAACATAAAAAAAAATATGAAACCAGGGTATGAATATTAAACGGATATGAATGTCTCGGCTATGAAATGTCCAGATTCAAAATATCACTCCTCAAGCTATACCACTATATTTACCATTTGAATTTACTCGCACGCCCGGCCCTGGCTTGTAATTAAACTCCCGCATTGGGAAATATAATATTATAATGGGCCTCCCATCCCCTGTATTGAAACTGCAAGAGCTATTAGCAATCGATCATGCCTACGTTGTAGTTAAAGACAATAGCTTTCGTCGTTGGATAGACTCTTTGCCAGCGTGCGATAGAAAATAACAGTGCTAAAATCATCACTGTCTTCAATGAAAACTACCTTAGCGCCTTGCTCTTGCCAAGTATGAATTAGCAATGATGACAGCAATTATGTCCATGTGCCTTACACGAGGTCTGGCTCGAGGAGCTCCGGGGTCTGGCCCGATCAGCCGAACTTTCACGCATAGAGCACGTTTTAACTAGACGAAAAATACATGGGAAAAATTTGAATATTACTCAGATGTCAGTCTGTGCAACATTAAATTAATGGTCTCATTTGAAAATAGACATTGTATTCTAAACATTTTCTTCATAAATAAAATGTTGCACAGAACCGTTTTTGACATTTATTTGGTTAAATTTGCTATAGAGAACTTAGAAAATGGCGAAAAGATTGAAGTAAAGTGAATGGAAATAAAATCTAATCTTTGTAAAGTGACGTTATCTTTTCAGCTTCTTGTCAGTGAATTATTTAGTATAAAGTTCTACAAACATAATTCGGTCATTTTTTCAGCATGTAATGCTTTAGTTTGTTCGTGAAAAAATAAAACATGAAAAATGCATCAGTCGATATTTTCCGTAACTGAAACTGAAGTAGCTTCAACATGACAAAAATTGCCTAAGGTATAGAATTAAACGCCGCGAAAAACGTTTCTAGTTATTAACCTTCCAGGGCGGTGTAGTAATATACGTAGTATTTATTATATTTGTTAAATGCATTTACTTTAAGTTTACCATGATGATCATGGTATATTTTTATTCCCTATTGCACAAATGGAACGGTTCCTTTGAGCATGCGCATATGACATTTCTAAGGACTTTAAAGAAAAATGGCCCTATTTCAAAAACTATTTGCTTTTTTTCAATTTTTCTTTCAGAATCGTGTTCAGAGTGTTATTATCTTTATTTTAATGTATTATTTGTCACAAGGGGTTGTATATTTCTATTTAGCCGTGTGTCGCCATCAATCACCGATAAGTGCTAAATGTGACTTCTGCTGTTTTTGACCCCAAATTATCCAAATATCCTGACTAATTGATTTGTTTGTTTTTTATTGTTGAGGTAGAACACCGGCTCTACAAAATATATCAAGGAAAATCAAGGTGTTTCACATTTGTTTTGCCACTTAAAATTACCCTCGGAAATTCGATTTTTACCCTTGGCGTGTTGACCATCTCTATATAATATAAAAGTAATAATTTAAGCTTAAATTTTGAGACACAGGTTCATCGCTCTTGTTCAAAATAAACACTTCGTTAAATGTCTCGGTATTGGACATACTGTTTAAAAATTCAAACTTTTAAAAATTCTATTTTTTAAAGACTTTCTTTTATCTGCTCTGCGTAAAATGTTCTAAAATTCAGACTTCTTTCAGTGGTTTAATTCGATTTTAAAATCTTGTACCCAGCCTTATGAATATTCATACCCATAGCCTAAATAGCGATACATTGTACTACTAATTTGTCATGCATAAAAGAATATGAACCATTGTAAATTTACGGAAGTTTAATTGTTGAAAAAACGAATGTGAATGATCTCTCGTACTGTTTGAGTTGAGGAGAACAGAACAAGGTAGCCTATAATTGTGTATGGACGTAAGTCATTAACTGGGCATAATTGTTGTTCCATACAAAAATATTGGTAAAACCATGCCAATATGTATTCAACGTGTTGTAACTCTAAATATATACACTTAAAACCCACAAAGTTATATATTGCAATTTTCCGAGGATATCAGTTTTACCTAAATAAGCCAAATTTTGAGCTGAGGGATTGGCAAAAATTAAGGGCGCAAAATAAAGTAAAAGTGCATTTTGGTCAAGCAACTTGGCACAATGAAATTTTGTTAGGGAAAGGTGCATCCAGATGACACAAACTGAAGGATGTAATGATGGCCTTCCATAAAATAATACATTCGGTGACTAAATTCATTGTGGTCAAAATACTGAGGATCGTCAAAATCTATGAAATGACTCATTAATTTTTGAGATATTTATTGGTCATAAGTTTTTTCCTGTATACACTACCTAAAATTTAATCACATAATTGGATTCCTCGTCAAATTCCCTTTTGAAAAATGTATAACTTTTACTATAACTACGTCAATTCAGTCTACTCTCCTGCAAGTAAAAGATGCAATCTATGTTTGGCTGAAAAGTACTTCATTATTTATAAACCTTTGATGTCTTCGCTCTATAGCCGCCATGAACTTGTTAACACTTGTAGACATAAAAGGAAATACCTCCTGTGCAATATTGATTAGGGATTCCAAATGAACTCTGTATCGGATATTGATCCATAATTGACACTTTGATTGACATTGCATTTTTCATATATATTTCTTTTATGATTGACATTTCATTTTTGATTGAAATTGACATTTCATGTATGACAGTCTGTGAAGTTGATGTGTATATTTTTTTGGTTTTGCCTCATTCAACTGAGGATTGTAGGTGTGCAAACATCTATATGAAACAAATTTGTATTGAATGTTGACTTTGTAGTACCTGTCTCACTTTATAATTAATTATGTTGCTCCTGTTTACAGTTGAGCACTTTACATAAGTGATGGTTTCATCGAAGTTGTTTTCTAATATATATATATTGGTTTTCATGGTTCGTGCGCAACATGATGAGATGGGTCAAGGTCTTGTTATGCAAGGCACTGATTCGGATCGTGTGTGGCTTTGCTCATTCACTCTGTACTGCCCTGATGATGAACAACAAATGTTCGAAACAGCAGGCTGTAGGTAGTTTGAGTACTATATATTACGCACGCTTGT
>JXSR01S008547.1:28239-42963 GCA_000969725.1 Ophiothrix spiculata
CAATATTAAGGAAATAACTCGGGAGACACTGAACTCACAACCACACACCGGAGATGCTGAATCATGAAGTAAGCTTTAATACATAACTAGAGCACATGTGCTTCAAAGGCAACTAGAGCACAAGTGCTATATAACTAACTGGCGTAGGAAGCAATGCATGATGGGATACATACGATATCTTCTCTTGTTGAATAATGCCATGCCTAATCAGGCTGTCTGATGCATTTAAACACTGACAACATTGCTTCATCCCTATCAAAACACACAGTATCATGGTAGCAAAACATGCTGCATTATAGAATCAGCTAGGATAGGAGATTCCTTCAGGCTTTGGTTGCGTGGTAATTGGATATTTCCAGAACTGTTCAGTTAGACTATTGCAAAATATTTCAATGTTTCATTCAGTTTTCTGTTATTATCAAGGAATTATATAACTTAGGAGACCTGGACTTGCCACCATTTTGAAGTCGATAATGTAGAAGAGTTATTGTACCTCCGGATTTGTTTGGAAAGGGCCTGATTGCTTGGCAGATCGCGTAAATCTTCACTTGACGCTTATGCAGTGTAATCATTTTGTTTCTGGCACAAACCGTGCTGCATTTTCAGCAGCATCTATCGCGACTTAGATGCGCCAATTTTCCTGCGATTCTGCTTCAAAGAGTCTTGTGGCACACGCAGCTGTGAAATGTAGGAGGAACACTAACTCACCCTCCATGAGCGACAATAAAAAGATGACCCTACCCCATAGGGTTGGGCCATAACAGGTGATTTTGCACCTATAGTGTAATTAGTTGATTTCATTCACTGAAGTGACCAAGAAACTTATACACTTATTTCAATGATGTAAGTGACAAACCGTTTTAAGGCCTGAAGAAGTGAAGGAAAGGCTTGAAAATGGTGTAAACATGTCAAAAAATAGGCTGAAAATGAATACAACAGCATAAATTTGACAGCAGACAGGCCTGAATTCAGGCCCTGGCCTGAAAACTAGCATCGCTGTGTATAGTTAATTTAAATATTTTATTTGAAATTAATCTCTTTCCAGTTCATGTTCTTCACATGAACATAGGTGATTAATGCCACGCCAAATCAATCTGTCTACCGCATCCAGACCTGATGGCATTGCTCTATCCCTATCAAAACACATGGTATCAAAACACTTGCTAAATGGTATCAAAACATTGTGCATTATTAAAACAGCTAAGGCAGGATTCCTTCAGTGCGGTATTCAATATTTGGAAATCCAATGTAAAACAGCTAAGACAGGATTCCTACAGTATTCGGTATCACAGCCTCATCTTAATCAAATCAGATTGTTATCTGTCCTTGACTGATATTCTGCTAACCCTAACACTTTTGACCACTTCTTCGTTTAAAAATTATCTCCTCGGATTCCCCCTGGACCCCCCCGCTTCCCGCAAGCCACTGAGCAGGCGCTGCCATGGCAGCGATTTCGTGATCATAGCTAACTCGAATCTTTGACGTATTTGGACTTAGGCGAATTTCTTAACTTTGTGGAATGGGATATTGTGAGATTCAGTGGGGTTAGGGTTAGTATAGACCCATATGTACGCATTACTAACCCTAACACTTTTGACCACTTCTTCGTTTAAAAACTATCTCCTCGGAAATTTGCAAGTCAAAAATCACGGATTTCCCCCTGGATTCGAACCCGGGACCCCCCCGCTTCCCGGTCCAATTATCACTATGTCAAGTCACTGAGCAGGCCCTGCCATGGCAGTGATTTCGTGATCATAGCTAACTCGGGTCTATGACGTATTTGGACTTAGGCGAATTTCTTAACTTTGTGGAATGGGATATTGTGAGATTCAGTGGGGTTAGGGTTAGAGTTGTATAACCATGTGAAGTTCCCGGGTGAAGCTCCCAATATGAAAATGAATGATTGGAATAAAGAAAATGAAGAGAAATTATCAGCATTTCTTTTTTTATCTAGATAGAAAAGATATGGGATTTTAAGGATATTAGGATTATGGATTGCACCTATCGATAACTTTTTTTTCTTATGACTACCAAATATTTGGTGCAACAAGTCTATGTTATCGTACAATTTAACATATAATCCCACTGTATTTTCAAGGCACGAAAAGGAACCTTCAAGAAAAAAGCTAAAAACCGTCGAAATTTGCACTGAAGAAGTCAAATTAGGCTAATTTAAAAAGAAAAACACAAAAAATGGTACAACTGCAAACAATAAAAAAGCTGAAAAATTTTAGGCTTGGTGATGAAAAATCAATACAGCACTTATTGTATGTGATGCCAAACATTTGATGGTTTACAACACCAAGCCTCCGTTATTGATTAGAAAATGCATTAGGTCAAGCATAATGGTGGATTGAAAGCTTCCCAAGGTGAGCAAATATTCTTGTGTGAAATATTTTTCATAGTATGGTTAGTAGAAGAAACACACATGAACTCTGTCACATGAAAGGGCAGGAAAGTCGTCTGAAATGTATTTTTTGTACTGCACAACTTCTCTTGAAACTATCACTTATGATGAGGCATGTAGAAGAACCGAATCTTCCCATAGGATACTAAATTGCTTAGTAGGCAGAGACCGTAGCAAACGTGGGAAAAGTATTCTATTAAAGTGTGTCATGCTATGCAGAGAGAAACATTAGCATACTTATTTCCTATGAATACCAAATATCTTTTTAAACCTAAAGAGTTAGTGTCTTTGTGCTCTCTTATATCGACATATTCCATGATTGATTATACATACATACATACAAACAGTTTCTTATAGGGCGCTTTTCCAAATTGATCAAAGCGCCAAAATAAAAGGAATAAATAAAACTACCAAGACACAGTGTCAAAAAGATGGATATAAATATGACTTAAGTCCCTTCTTGAAACTACTCAGACTGGGTGCCTCCCTGATGTTTTGCGGGAGGCTGTTCCAGAGCGAGGGTCCAGAAATGCAGAAAGATTTATCACCAATACAGGTCTTAGTATACTGAGAAGTAAGAAGCGTACTGTCCATTGCTGAGAGTGTGAACCGAGAAAGTTTTGGTTTGTACGTAATAAAATCGACAAGATATTGTGGGGCAGTTCCATTAAGACATTTGTAAATATACATGCAGATTTTGAATTTGATGTGCTCCCGTACGGGCAGCCAGTGTAGTATGTTCAGCAGTGGAGCAGGACTGTCGCGTTTACCAGCATTGAATATGAGTTTAACAGCCTTAGTTTGAAGAGCTTGAAGTCTATCGAGGTCTTTGGATTTGCAGCCATACAGGAGCGCATTGCCATAGTCCATACGAGACAGAATAAGACAGCGGATGACATGGTGTTTGGTGTCCTGATCAAGAAATTTAGCGATACGGCGGATGTTTCTAAGATGGTAATTATCATTTTCTAATCTGATCAACCACAAATGACAGCAAACATATCATCCCTGATTTGAACCTGGTACCTTGGCAAGTGCCAAACCAGAAACAGTAAACTTTAGACCCCATCAAAAACATCCTAACCATGACCTGACCGTAACTCACTAACCATGACCTGACTTTTATCCGGTTGTGGTGCGTTTTGCACTGTAAGGCTACATGTACTGGTAGTGGTATTATTTAAAGCACACAATTGAATGGAGCTGAATGGTATCAGGTTGAAGCTTTATATTTTATAACAACCAGTAACCTTACAGTTGAAAACCACACTGCAAACAGATAAAAGGAATCTGACCTTAAAACCTTAACATACCCTAACCCTAAAGTAACCTTAACCATAAATCTAAAATTTTGGATGGGGCCCTAGGTATACTTGGTCCGAAAAGTATATTCGATATTAAATCTATTACAAGTCTTCAGTCCTAACCCAGACCTATCTTCTCACCATAGAAAATAGAAAATGCATTTTGAAATCAATTCCAAATTGAATATTTTAATACAGAATAGGTCGAAACATGTAGTGGAAACTAAAGTTTGAAACATTTTTTCCCTTTTCAACCACAAAAGGCAAGAACTTGCTACATGTTCAGCCTCTCATCCAATACATACTTCAGTCCCCTGTTGTCCTTTCATTCTCCATTTCCAGACAAGACTTTGATAGGAATGTTGTACATTTTTAATGTGCAGTGGGATTCATGCCGCTTGCCTCCAAGTACATGATAATTGAGCTGGGTATACTTTGCAACAGCAAGTCAAATTCAACATGGTTGCATTGCACAAGTATTTTTGCAGAGTCTGAACTGGATGGAAAGGGGGTGGGGGTAGTTATTAGAAAGTGCTAAGTTATGTACTAGTGTGGATGCTCAGCCAAAAATGGGACTCTCCACATGGGCCCCGGGTGGGAGCAGTCAAATATGAAACGGATACTGGTGTAAGGGCCGTGTTCCGACAGGCTGGGATATTCGGTGAGAGTAAAGGCTAAAAAAATGAGGGGTCACAGAGTGAGAACCTGATTTTTGGCATTTAGTGAGAGAAAAATTTAATGATGCATTTAAACTTAACTTCAGCAAACGATCACACAAGCGTTAGTGATTGCACGGGCACATACACGTAGTTGCATTATTTCTACTCACACACACCCAGGCGTGTCAATTACAGTAGTTATCTTGTTTTTCCTCTCCTCCTCTTTCCTAGAATGTGGGCATCAGTGTCCCCGCTAAGGTTTTTGACTTTGCGTCAAAGCGACATAACATAAAAATACATCTCGCCATTGCCAATTTCAGAAAGATCATCTCAAAACTTGGTTATTTAGAATTTGATCTAAATAAAACCGAAATAAGCGAACGTTGTGTATAACCGAAACACTATTTTTGACTTTTTGTTTTGGGAACCCAATTTTTAGAGCTTCCGCACCAATTTCGCAACATACGGCCTTAGCGGGAACACTGGTGGGCAGCCATTATTCTCTTTTCCACAGGTTGACTGTAGGCAAGGATAGCACTAAAGGTGTTATATATGAAGTAAATAAATCTGAAACTGGAACTTATTTTGCAACAGTGCGACGTTACGACCATTACCAATGGTCTTCAACAGGCATCTGATTCCTGGGATTGGTCACATGACAGACGGCTAGTGATGTTACGAAGTGCTTGGTCCCACACGTGAGATAAACTATAGCGTAGACTCCCTTTCTTATTGAGGGTCAGGTTCTCAATTCTCTCCCATATGGCCTTCTTGATTCCACGCTTGTGGTATTGTTCCTCCTTATCGAGAATACTAACATCCTCCAGGTTCACAGTGTGTTTGGACTCTATGATATGCAAAAATTCCAGGAATCAGATGCCTGTTGAAGACCATTGGTCGCAACGTCGCACAGTTGCAAATAAGTTCCAGTTTTAGATTTATTTACTTCATAAAGTTACTTCTACTGGATGAATGAGAACATACATTTTCATACTAAAGGGTGTTATATGTTCCCAAGGTATTGTACAGTTTTACACACAGGTTGTATTTTTGCTAAAATAAAGCTGATACTCATCAAAACCCCTTGCATATCATCTGAACCCAACTGGAATCCCATAAATCCTCCCCATTATCTAAGTTCCAAACGTGTTGTATCATGAATCAAACAAGAAATTAAAAAATCTTTAAAGCAGTTGATACTAATTTGTTAAGAAATCCCTGGTTTATATAGAATCCATTGCATCATGTTAAGCATATAATGTTGGATTGATATTGCATTAAGCATCCAAGACATATGTGGTTAGATCTAGCAGAGTTTGCTGTAATACCTGTAGGCATCAACGTTGTCTGGTGATAGAGGCCAGCAAGGTATCGCTGGGTAATTCTGTGATACGATTCCATCAAGATTGGGCTCTGTGTTTTTGTATGCGAGGCCTACCTATGTTGAATTGTTTGCCAAGATCAAATTAAGAGTTTCCAGATCTTAAGGGTCACTGATCATTGAGACATGTGTACCAGTTGCAATAATTGTGTTTTTGAAAAACCATTGTGACATAATTTATTTAAAAACTGATAAAATCAAGAAAATAGTCCAAGTCCGATAACATAATAGATGGGAGATACATGTAGGCACTGAATCGCTGCCAGGCAGCCCTGCCCGTGGCTTGGTATCGCTGACTTTGGATTGGAATGTGAGAGGTCTCGGGTTCAAATCCTGCAGTCAAATGAGGCAAAATAGCCTTCTTTTATATAGGAATTTCCAAGGCGGCAGGTTTTAAATGCCAAGGGTTAGGGTTAATGATGCCTAATTGTATTGGTGTTTCCATCCTCAATAGGTATGCAATTGGTTTTGAGAAGGTTGAGGGTCTTTACCTGTAGCAGCTAACTCATATGCTTGCAACATTTTCTAGCTAAAATGAAATTTAATTTTTGCATCTGATCTCCTAATAAAACCCATTTAAAATTTTCCGAGGACAGCATTTTTCGTTGTTGCAATGGATAATTTAGATATGAAAGGAAATCAAAACATTTCATACATACAAGGATTTAAATGTGTAGGTTCCTATTTTAGGACGTGTATAATTTACTTTTAAGCGATTGACCATGACCTCTGAAATGCATTGTGCAAGGTTTAGCTTGTGTCTTGTTTCCAAAAGAAAGTATGCAACCCTGGGGATGAGGCTGTTATGTACATACAAAAGAAATGGAAAATAGGTATACAAATTAATTTTACATTTTGTGCTGTATCATCGAAACTATAAAGAATATGGAGGTAAAATGTTGGATTCATAATCAGAAAAATATGTGTTTTCATATGGCATCAAAAAATATACTACTTCTGGCTGAGCCCTGGGGGATCAAGCATTTTGATAGACAAATACCGGTGTATATTAGCTTGAAATAAATTAGGGTAAACTAAATGTGATCAAGTCTTTTACAGAGGGCTAATTTCAGCATGGTTATAAGTCTACAGATTCAGGAAATGATGGAGCTAAAATTAGAGCTAGTCCTCAGGCCTGTCTAGGTAGATAGATACAAACTTTGTTAGCACACTATTCTATTTAAGATTACTAAATAGATCATGGTTATATAGACTTTAAATGTTAGGACATTTCTGTTTGGTTTATATGTTTGTTTTGTTTTTATACTTTTTTCACTTTCTTCATTTTTAGGAAGAAGGCTTAATGTACAATAAGCAGATGAGTCAGGATTTTAAGCTTTAAAAAGCTTCTTATTTTTCCCATGTTTTTGTCCATGTTTCTTTGTTCATATAATTATTTTGTATATAATTAATGGTTGCATTTTACTCTGTATATCTCAAACTGATTATAGATTAATAAATGCGCATTTCATACGCGAGTGAAATGAGTCAAAAATCAATGCTGGCGCGGTCAATTTTGATGCGTTCAATTCATGAGGCCCGTAGGGGCAGAGTGCATTGGACAGCAATCAAAATTTACCGTAAGTGCAATGATTTTGTCTCATTTTACCAGCATAGTGGAATGCAAATTTATACACGACAGAAAAATAATATTGTATCTTTGGTGAAAAGAAATAAGGCCTTTAATATGACCATCAAAATCAGTAACTTCTCTAAACTAAATAAATAATCACCCAACAAAAACAATGAAATATTTATACGCACTACATGCCCGCCAACCAAATTTTAACGCAACAAGCAGTGCAACGTTATATTCTTACGTTCTGATTAGCTAGGTAACACGTGGAGTGTATGAATTTTCTCTAATTATCATAACCAGGACTTTGTAGAATAGCTGTGCTTTGTTTCTGAAGGGGCTAGACTTTTATTAAAAAGCAAAAATGTACAAGTAAATAAATAACATAGCAACATAACTTGCTTTATTAATGTGGTGCATCTTTTAAATTCATTACTGAAACACAAGAAAAACATCTGTCTTTTGTACCCAAGTATCAAATTCCCAGTATTCAAACAGTTTACAGCTTTATCTCTAGTTCAGTGCAATGTCATGATTTTATCACATGAATTCACCACATGATTGTCGCTTCCTTCCACGGTGCCTGGAGACCAGCGGGGTAATTATTGCCCTCCAGATTATCCTATCTCTCTAATAACGGATGAAAACATTTCAGGTCGCTGGGGAAATAAGCTTAGATCCTTGGAGTCATTTCACTGCGTAGTGTGTTAGGTCGTCCCTTTCTTTATGAGAGAAAAATTTCATTAGAGTTGGTTGATAGATATTGTGAGCATCTAATATGTTTGATTTTGGTTCTTACTAGTATGTTTTTAAAAGGGGAAAATAAAGTCCATATGAAAAAAATTGTCTGAGTTCAGAATTTGATGTACCGTATTCGTTCTAATAGGCGCCCGTGCTCCAATAAGCGCCCACCCTTGAGTTTTTGAATTCCAAAATTAGAGAATTAAGTATTTTTCATCAAATATACATGAAATTGAAGTCACAAAAAAGCAATGATTGGCTTAGTTATTAGATCAAACAGTGAAAAAGCTTGGATTATTATTCAAGATATTATATTATGGTCTCAACTGTGAACAGGTAACATTCTTAAGCTTAACATGTGCAAGTACGGCCTTCAAGTAAATGAATTAATGAATATCGTGAGTGATCCGTACAAAACACATGTCGAAAAAATAAGCGCCCACCCAAAATTACTTTGTTAAGCGCCCTGGGCGCTAATTAGAACGAATACGGTAGTATAGCCAGAATTGATGTTGTACACTAGTGCTATATTGATAATTGACAACAGCTACAATGTTGTATTTATCGTTTTTAAAATTGACCCGATTCCTAGAGACCACTTGTTTTGTGACCTGTATATCATGCCCGGGATATCATGCACATCCAAGAAAGAAATAGAGTCATTGTTCAAGAATGAGCGTGTGTATATGTATATGGTTAACAAAAAAGCCATACATCTTATAGTGTATAAATTACAACAACATCAAAATACAAATCTCTGTTTGAGGCGAAAAATTTACAAGGCAGAATGTGTCAACATATTTTATCCTGGGGAAGAATCTTTTTCTTAAGGCATGATATACAGGACTCAATTACAGTGGGGCCCCCTTAGACTGAACTACCTATTATTTATAGACAATATCCTTTAAAACAGTAAAAAGACACTGAAATTCCTCTAGATTCTACCCAAGTGCAATAAAACACACGTAGCTTAAAACTGAATCAATTTCAGTGACGGATAATAATCCATTAACTGCTAGATACATAACACATATTCCAATGTGCAGCAACCAAGTGGTTAATCTTACTATCAACACTGATGATATGCAATAGAACATACTTAGCATAAAACCAAATCAATGTCATTGAAGAAACTATGATCTGACTTCATTAACCTCTTGACTGCTAGAGACATTTTTCTTCCACTCCCGTGAATAGCATCTAAGTGGTTAATCTTCTAACCCACTTTGATGACATGCTTTCCTAATTAACACCTATCTTCACCTGTTGTCGTTCATTGATCGTACGCACCGCTAATTAGTTATTAGTTATTATTGATTGATGGACTCAACGTAAAAAGCATCTCCCAAATAAATAAATATGACACAATTTCGTATGAATTTTGATGCCAATATCTCTGTAGGTTTTTTCCAGAATGGAAATTTTCAAGTTTAAATAAGGCTAAGTTTTTTTAGTCAAATGTCTATAAATTCAGTGATAAGCATCTGTGTTATCATTTTACCTGCTATTCATTTTTACGTGCAATATGCCTGTTTAAAGGGACTAGCCTAGATTCCACTAGAATTATAAAACTTATGGAAATGCTTTAAATAAAGCTTGAAAGTATAGTAAAATCCAAAAAAGTACAGAAATGTACACAGAAATGGCTCAAATTGACAGCGAATTGATTTGCAATATATCTATATGTGATGGTGGTGTGACTATCCAGTGTTTTCTAAATCCTAAATTTGTACCTCAGATGGATTTACCACATAAAAGATCAAATGAAGCTCTTGGAGATATAATTTTATCAAAAATAATTTTGTTTACCCATCTCAGGTGTAGAAACAAGATCTTTTTAAGATTTGAAACTAGAAACACTTTTTCAACCATTTTTTGTCGCCGGCGACAAAAAATACAGCTGGTAAATAATTTCATTTTTTTCCCTTTGTTACACAAATTCAGAAGAAACTACTGGTAGGATATGTTAGTATAATCATGTACTATCGATACATGTGAAAAAATATTTAGTCAGAAAATCAGCGGACAGGATCTAGGCCAGTCCCTTTAATAGAAAGAGTATAATTGCGTTACTATGTAATATGGTATATTAACCAGTATTAGTATTCCACAAAGTAAATTTTGCGCGTATGTTTAATTCATTTCTTGTGCATTGGATTTCATGACCGTAAACTGTAAAGCACACTAATTCATGAGATACAAAGCTAATGTGGTATCAGTAAAGATCAAATGATGCATTTGTAATTAAGAGTTCTGCATTTTTAACGATGATAATGGCATCAGTTACTTAATGTGTGTAAATAATCTGGATAGGTAGATGACTTATTACTAGGTAAATTGGAGCCTCGAAGAATACAGGATATTTTACCTTGGGTGAAAATAGCTTTAAAGTCTTCGCTATTTTGTGCTAATTTTTTCTAGATATTTATTACTTTGCTTCTTAGTCACTGTCTGAATTCTTACTTTTATGCAATTTTTTTAGGAATACAAGTTTTAGTTAGATTTAATCCTGATAATATTGACTTCTTTACCAATTAAGGTACATGGTCCAATTTTCTAAAAGTAAGTTTACACTTTCATATGAAAGATCACCACTTAAGATACTTCAATTTCAAATTTCAGTTAAATTGGAACTACCGTTTTAATTTTATGAGCAATTTTTTATTTTCCATTTGCCTATTATTACTAGGGGTCTACATGGGTAAAAATCGACACGCGTGACCGCGTGACACTTGCCTTATTATCCTGCCACTTTCTGACATTTGGGTTCTTTACGAGCGACGGACTTTTTAAGAATTCTCACTTTATCTGTCGACACGCGACTTTTTGTGAAAATATAAAAATGGACACGCGACGTTTTATCATTCTTAAAATGTGACTAGCGACATTTTTGATTCATAAAATTCGACACACGACATTACTTAGCAACTTATAAAGCGGCACACGAATAATAGTTTTTGACTTATTAGACTTCGTGGGCATAACGCCTAAGAGCCAAGTGTCAACTGCTTCAAATAATGTCACCAGACTTGAGCTCTTGAACAGTTATGAATGTTCTCAAAACTAGTACACACTTGTAACAGAAGACTTGGTTGTGCTTACATCCGAAAAGGGTCCATTTCCGAGATTTTCCCTCTGTGCCAGCATGAACTGAAACGATCAAGTTTTTTGCGGACCCGGAAGTTGGCCACATTGACAAGGAACATCTCTAAATCTAAACAAGCTACTATTTACAAAATGGGTTACAAGTTAATTCAAATAAGAATTTGTTGACCATGATATAAAAAAAGTTTTACAATTCATATTTACAGGAAAATAATAAATTTTAAATATATTTTCCTATCACATTAAAAAATACAACTATTTTGCACAATTATTTTGCAATGTTGCATAAAAAAGCAATATATTATTGGCCAAATCATGACGTAAAGCTATAGACTTAATCTAGCAGTCGCAGCAAATGAGGTTTTTTACCAGCTAGCGTTACACAGTAGCATGCATGCAATTGTTGTAAGTTTGAGGGGTTCTTACTAATTAAATTGCCGATCTCCACGTGTAAACAAACCGGGCAGAAGGACAGTTTTCAGCTCTATTTTTGACGGGAATTTGTGAATAATTTTTCCATATCAAAATAAATAATTAGTGAAAATAAATGCCCACAGTTATTTTTACATGATATTTCACATTGAGGGTTATAAATAGGAAAAAGGTACCTGCTAATTTTAGCGAAGAGATTGAATACTTTGCTATCGAAATGCTGTCAAACTGTACGGTATGTGAATCGGCTATGCAGTTTGCAAAATTCGTCACTCGCTTGTAAAGTATAAGTGGGCGACACCGCAAATTATTCAAGGACCGACATGCGACACGCTGGAATTATTATAAAAATCGACTTTCGACACAACAGGTGAGCTTATTTTTTTGACACGGCGACAGCCGTGTCTATTTTAACCACCCACGTAGACCCCTATTACTGTGTTATTAATATTATGGTTACCATAATATTATTAATTTAACACATTTTCACTTATATCTCCGAAACGCAACATGTTTCAGCCGTAAAATTTCACATGGGTAGAGAAAAAAATATAAGGAATATTTTGGTACCAAAATCTCAGAAAGTTTGAAAAAATGCTGACCCAATTGGACAGGCCTCCTTTAAAGGCTGTTTTCTAATGTGCCACATTTTCATTACATTAGGCCAAAAAAAATTAATTGTTTGATTGGCGTAACATAGAAAAAAAATAGGGTAGGTAGGTCGGATTTTTTTTTTTTTTTAATAATTTTTTTTTATTTTCTAAGTCTATGGTTCACATACAAGAACACAAAATATATTGCACATGTACAAAAACATCTTCACTTTTTCTGTGCCACATCTTTTATTTGTCATTTTGAATGTCCTGCAAGCCATATCTTGGGCTCCCATGAATCGATTCTCATCAAATTTGGGATTTGGAGGTTTTTTACCATGCTCAAAAAAATAAAAATATCTAGGGTCGGTGGTAAAATTAGGGTCGGTCGGGTTATGCCAATCAAACAATTTTTTTAGGCCTTAGTTGGGTACCTGCAGTTGACAGATATATTCATTATTCAATAAAAGGGATTGTCCATGATTTTCCAAAATATAAAAAAGTCTACAGAATCATTAAATTGTACCTATACTGAATAGTGCAAACACATTTAAAAGTCGGAAATCAACATAATTCTTTTGAAATTGGGTGCTTTGCCCACAGTATGACATTTATACTCCTTTTCCAATTCATATATACACCTTTAGTAAAAGTTTCTGCAAGAGATAACTACTGGAGCATTTTAAGACATGTTTTTCTTTTTTCTTTTTTTTTTAAGAAGAAGATTCACAAACTATATAGCCATAGTAACCCATACCATATTGCATGCAATCTTGCACTGATCATATCAGCGTGAACCGGTGAATAATTCATAGAATGTTGTACCTCACTCATGAAACCAATTCTACATTCCAAAGTGCTCTAAGACCAATATATGTAAATGTTGAACACGTGCGCAATCTAAATCAACCCAAACCTTGTGGCTCCGTTTATACCAGCGTGTGAATCCTCTTTACACTAACGATCTTCTAGGTGTCAAAGTTTGAATATTTCATTCGGAGTTGTTAGGATAAGTTGGTTATTTAGTTTCCTAGTCTACACCTTTTTGTGTGGTTATTTTTAAAACCCAAGCACGCATGTGCATGTGAATTAGTATAGCAAGTTGTTCTATAAAGATATTATTAGAAAACGATTACATTTAGCTTGAAATAATGAATTCAGATTTAACATTCTTTATTAATTTATAAATTGTGTCATTATCCAGGCATATCTTTGCACTGACAACGATCATGTCGGTGTAAAACCATGAATAATTCATTGCATGTTGTACCTCACTCTGAAAACTAATTCAACATACCAAAATGTTTAGAGGCCAATATTGAAATGTTTGGCAGACCTCGTATATACGGTAATTGTGCGCCAGACAACTCTGCTAAACCTTGTGGTTCTCTTTATACCAGCGTGTGAATCCTCTTTACACTAACGATCGTCTAAGTGACAAAGTTTGAATATTTCATTGTGAGTTGTTAGGGTAAGTTGGTTATTTAGTCTCCCAGTCTACACCTTTTGGTGTAGATATTTCTTAACCAAAGCATGCATGCACATGGGAAAAAGTAGAGCAAGTTGTTCTATAAAGATAAGAAAATGATTACAATAAGCTTGAAAAGTAGATTAATGAATTCAGATTTAACATTCTTTATTAATTTATAAATTGTGTCATTATCCAGGCATATCTTAGCGTAAAACCTTGCACAGACAACGATCATATCGGTGTAAAACCCTGAATAATTCATGGCATGTTGTACCTCGCTCATGAAACTAATTCAACATTCCAAAATGCTTAGAGGCCAATACTGAAATGTTCGGCAGACCTCGTATATATGCGGTAATTGTGCGCCAGACAACTAAACCCAAACCTTGTGGCTCTGTTTATACCAGCGTGTGAATCCTCTTTACACTAACGATCTTCCAGGTGACAAAGTTTGAATATTTCATAGTGAGTTGTTAAGACATGTTGGATATTTAGTCTCCTGGTCTTCACCATTCACCATGTGGTGTGAATATTTTTAAAACCCAATCACGCATGCACAAGTTGTTCTATAAAGATAAGAAAATGATGACATTTAGTTTAAAAAGTAGATTAATGAATTCAGATTTAACATTCTTTATTAATTTATAAATTGAGTCATTATTCAGGTCTATCTTAGCGTAAAACCTTGCACTGACAACGATCATATCGGTGTAAAACCGTGAATAATTCATAGAATGTTGTACCTAACTCATGAAACTAATTCAACATACCAAAATGCTTAGAGGCCAATATTGAAATGTTTAACAGACCACGTATACGGTAATTGTGCGCCAGACAACTCTACCTAAACCTTGTAGCTCCGATTATACCAGCGTGTGAATCCTTTTTACACTAACGATCTTCTAGGTGACAATGTTTGAATATTTCATTGGGAGTTCTTAGGATAGGATGGATATTTAGTCTTCTAGTCTACACCTTGTCGTGTGGATATTTTTAAAACCCAAGCACGCATGCACATGGGAATTAGTATAGCAAGTTGTTCTATAAAGATATTA
>JXSR01S008550.1:17552-39130 GCA_000969725.1 Ophiothrix spiculata
TGCTTCTTTGAAGTCTTTTTTTTTTTTTTGCTAACGGGTTACTGAGCCGGTGGCTCTCTGGTTTTCATCATGTGAGTACAACAAAGTTTTATCTGCAATAGCTTCCGTTTGTCGTAAATTTGGATTCCACACACTGTATATAATCTTCAGTCTCGGGTCAGTGGCTCATGAAATGGTTCATTAGGTGACGGTGTCACCTGAAGAACCATTTCAAGAGCCTGACATATGGCAGGGAAATTTTGAGGAATTTTTTGCATTCTTATGACAGTGTTAAATAAACATAAGTTCAGGTTGCCGTTGCAGATATGACTTTCTTGCATTCACTTGGCGATTTGAAACCATTATTATGTTCTGAGCTGACCGATTTCCAAAAAAAATCGGACAGGGATATCGGACAGAAAACAAAATGTCAGATTTTGAACATAATAATGATAAAATTGGATGGATTTTTTCGCATGATACTCAAAGATATTGGTCTCGCTATGAGTTTTAGAAATATCGAGCTCAACGCTGCGCGTCTCGCACGATATTTCGTAAAACTCATAGCTTGACCAATATCTTTTTGTATCATGCTCAATCCATCCAATTTTATATAAATACTGACTGAAACTGTCAGAACAGTAATATACGTACAATGATAAACATGGTGTGATGGTGATGGTGTGACTATCCTGTGTTTCCTAAATCCTAAATTTGTACCTCAGATGGATTAACCAGATAATAGATCAAACAAAGTTCTTGGAGATAATTTAATACATATTAAAATAGAAACAATTTCATCAAAAATAATTTGTTTGGTCATCACAGGTTTAGAAACAAGATCTTTTTTTAAGTTTTCAACACTGTTTTCACACCATTTTTTGCGCCGGCATAAAATTTAAGTAAGTTAGGAATTGCAATTTTCTCCAATATTCCTCAAAATAATGGAAAACTACTTGTAGGTTATATTACTTACTATAAACATGTTCTATTGATTTAAGTAACAAAATATGTAGGTAAAAATTAGTGGGAAGAATCTAGGCCAGTTCCTTTAATAGGGATGTGCAACCCATATGGGTGGTGAAAGGGTGTATGCCACTTTCGTTTCCTGATCAAAAAAAAATGCTGCTGCTAACTGGATAAATTACCACAAAATTTATCCAGTTAGTTACCCTGTTCTAAGGGCCCGAGCGACCCTAAATTTGCACTTTGGATGAATATTTAAGTTTTGATAAAAATCATGTAAAATCAGTTATTTTTGGCCCAAAAAATTCTTTGTAAAAGTTTTTAATGTTTTCTCCCATTTTTGTTGGATTTTGGGGCTTTTTAGGCAAAAAAAATTTTGCCTAATCGATCAACTGTACTTGAAAGGTTTGCTGGTCCGTAAAACAGTTTGTTTTTTCATCACTTAGGCTGCAATCACATAGAAGTATACGCATAGGCATACGGTATACGATGTTTGCTATACGCTCCTGGGGAGGCACTTATGTGTTTAGTGATGTCAATTTCAAATATGAGTCACTCCCCGATGAGCGTATAGCAAATACTATATACCGTATACTTCTATGTGATCGTAGCCATAAGCAGCATTTTTTTAAAAAAATTATTTTATAAAATTTCCTTGAACTCTATAACCATCTATTTCAGCATTTCCTCAATGTTACTGTTTTTAGGCACTACGTTTGTGGATGCTTGTTGCACGATTTGAATGTTTAGGTAGCTTGAATTACATATTTTTACATTTTGTTATAAACTATATGTACATATGTGTTTTATATATGCTTGTTTAAACCGGCTTTTCACAATATTTCTATAATGATGCATTTATTTGAAAAATAGAAGAAAATATTTCATTTGTTTAGATAATTCTGTCCACTGATGAACATTGTTAATTTTTCCTCCACCAAAACATAGTTAGCACAAATTTAAGCTGTATGCATATTAAAAATACTCAAAGTAGTTATTTTGATACTTATTGACTAGAAATTTGCCAAATGATTAAATGTTTATCATCGTTGTGCTTTATTGTCACAAGATTGCCTTAAAAAATCACTGTACTTGTTATTGCCCAGTTACTTTGACAATTTGCCTTTCACTCGTCTGTTAAGTTTTGCACTGTGCTGCTTAAATTGAAAGATTACAGGTCAGTCTATACGCGGCCTCCAAACACAATTTTCGCTAACAAACATTTGGTCGTACATCAAATTGACAAGTGACTCCAAATAAAATAACTTCAATACCGAGTTAAGACCCAATCAAATTTAGTGCTGAATTGCACATGTGTTGAATTGAATCAAGGTAAAGTCATTGAAAATGTTTGTTACTGCAGTCTATACTTTCAATTTGATCACAAAAATGTGGTGACATCACAACCAAAAATGTTTGGTAGCATTGTTTGGAGGCCGAGTATAGACTGACCCTTAGGTATTTGACCAATTGCAGTTTTGAGAAACCATCAAAGTGTAAGTGTGAACAAACAAGGCAGTCTTTTTCTCTTGAAAAAGAAAACCAAGAAAAGGAAACCACTCAAATGTGCTATCACTATTTCATTGGGAATTACTCCCATTCCAAAAATGGTTGCTCCTCATCAAAAAGTCTTTATTAAAGAGTAAACTCTTTTACTTACTTTTATGAAGAGAATTTTGCTCCCAATGAGTGAATTTCAAAAGTTTTTGAGGTGAATTTAAAGAGTTTAATTTGGGACAACCTGTTTAGACTGGTAGTAACTCCCAAAGAAAGGATGATTTTCCACTATTTTCCTCTACCATGCTCTATAAACCTTGATGTACGCTATCAGACTCTATTATTGTGTTCGCGTGTGGCCTAGCGGAACAGTGCAGGACTCATAAACGGAAGGTTGTGAGTTCGAGCCCTGCTAGTGCCAACGTGTTATGAACCTGGGCAAATCACTTAATCACACTTGGTCTGCGCCTTCGGTCATTGGCCGCAAATGGCCTAGTTTAAGGCGAAATGGTTCTGACGATTCCCTTGTTACGGCATAATAATAATGGGCAGCGCTTTGTATCCACTGGAAAAGGCGCAATATAAATGCCGGTATTATTATTATTATTACAAGATTCATAGCATATCTAATGATATATTAGGATTGATTGAAGACCAAATCACTGCGTATTATTATATTTTGTGCGTTAATCTTACATGATTTTGGTATTAATTTTGGCTAATTTTGTTGCTACCACATAGACAAACTTTGAAACTAAGGTAATTTTGGGCTATGTTGATATGATTAAAAAATGTGGACTAATTTATTTCTTCATATGGTCGTATTGGTGCCTTAAAGGCTGTTTAAGTAAATAAAGATTCACTTGTTTTTTCACTCTTGTACATTTTATTATTTTCCATATTTCTGTTCTAACTTTATTGCACCATTGTCACATGATTCCAATGTATTCACATGATATTGTTTGTGTACCATGCCATGATTGGAAACCAGGGGGGTGGCACTCACATATATGAGTAGGATATATATGTATATCCGGTGGTCAATACCCTCTTTTCAGGCCGCTACACTGCTCATTAGATCCCCTATTTCAGCATAAATCAGTTCTTTAGACCCCCTTTTGAGAAAAATACTAATAATTTGGGGAAGCGGGTTGGCGCAGCGATAGTTCCCTTGCCTTGCACCAATGAGGTCCCGAGTTCGAATTCCCGCACCAAGCGCTTTATGTGCATTTGGTTTTCAGTCCATACTCATTTCTGCAGGTTTTTCTCCGGGTACTCCGGTCTTCCTGCTGCATTCAAAACTGAATTTAAAAAACATCTTGGAGCCCTGTTAAAGATAAGCTTCTTTCAGCTTACTTGGTCCCAAGTACCAAGTTGGGTTTCCTTGGCGAAAGCCTAAACAAGGTGATTTTTTTAGTCCAACTGCAACAATTGACCAGGAATTTTGAAAATTTTCAGCACAGAAGGCTATTTTTGCCCAAACAGTTCAGTTTACTAGACCCCCCTCCAAAAATAAAAACCAGTTTCAATTGCCCATTTTTTGCATAAATTCAGTTCACCTGACCCCCAATCCGGCGTTTTGCATCTGACTTACCTACCACTTTCAAAGTTGAGTGCTCCCCACCCCTGGGTTTAAGCATGATTTTGATCAAAACTTTCAACAATTGTGTGAAATAATAGAATTGTAAAACATATCCTGTTGTGATATTACTCACTCAAATCTTTCCATTGAAATGTTATGGTAAAGAGGAACAATTTTCATTGTAAAACTCACAATTGCATGCGAAAGCTGCATCTTTTCAAAGAAAAATGTTTTTATATAAAAAAATTAAAAAGGGGATTTTTTTCATAGTAATCAAGGATTCAAATTTCAGGAAATTTCTGAATTCATAAGTATCTTGTTTTCAGGAAATGTTGACCTGTATGAATAGGAAATATACGTGGTCTATCGGCATAAGTCCTGACTCATCAATGTGCATTAAGTCATAACTTCAAATTATTTACCGTCGTGTGCTCCTCTTGATCCCAGGAGCACTCTACTTTGAGTTTACGTGCCATGTGCCACCAAAAAGACCCCTCTTTTTTTGCTCTCTCACCAAAAGACCCCCTATATTTATACCAACTGTCACTCAATGACCCCCTATTTTTTAAAATTCCTTGTCACTAAAACAACCTTTGTCACTCAAAGACCAACCATTTCCTTAATTTGACGTAATTTTTCAAATATTTAGCTAAATTAGTTGAAAATTAAGCAAAATTTGTAAATATTTGTTAATATGTTTGGTCTTTTTGACCCAGAAAGACCATACTTTTTTCAAATAGAATTTTACCACTGCAATATATAACAATATATGTCCAATGGCTTAGGTTGGTGTCAACCCTTCATTTTTGGAACATTTTTTGCTCAGTAACTCAGCAAAGAAAAGTCCACATGAAAGTATATATTTCAAGAAGCAGAGTGACATGTGGAACATGATGTTGATGTTGATTTTTGATGCATATTTTGGCCTTTATTCCAAAATCGTAGAATTTGTCAAAAATAAACATTACCAGCATTGTGTTCAGCATGCAAATTTCCTTCTAGAAAGTCACAAATTTTAATTTTATTTTGTTTGTTGATCATGGGTATGAGGCTAATCTCTAAACTTATTTATTGATGCCATATTTTAAAAAAGAGACAAAGATTTGATTGTAAAACATTCCTTTCTTATCATAGATCGCAAATAAATTAAAAGAAATTTAGAGTTTGCATTAGATCTCCTGAAAAAACGCCAACTTTAAATATTTAACTTTAGAAACTATAAAGGGCAGTATCGTTGTGGACAACGATAAATAAACAAAAAAGAATATCTAAATATTTTGATATAAAGGGTTTGAATTTGACAATTAAACTTTGCATGCTGTCATTATTACCGCTACTACTTCAAATGATGCAAAATTTCGAAACGCTTGAGGAAAATTTTGGGATGATACTGAACTTGTCCAATGTCCCTTTAAAGAGAGTTTGGCACTCCAATCTGTACAAAATACAGGCCATCACTTCATCTTTATTTTCTATCAGGTTACATCAAATTAATATATTTGATCACTTTTGTAATTTGGTTTTGAAAGAACTGCATTATGGAAAAAAGAGAAGTTGAGAATGTTCGAGCCTTTTTAGCCGACATTCATCTGATAACTGCAACAACAACTTGCAAATGCCACAGGATTTCCTGAGTGCTGGGGCACAAGCATCAGTTTCTCCCGAATGACATGAGACTTAAAACTAAAAAAGTACACCCAAAATTTGTTGACGTAGCTTTTGTCTCATGAGCGCACAGACAACTTCCCAACGATTTTAAGACACATTTCGAACTATTTTTGTCTCTTTTCTTTGGATTTTTTCTTAAATCCCCTTTCTTTTCTATCTTTATATTGTCCAGACACCCGAATGGGGCTTTCCCTCCGACTGGCATACCAGACTGGGGGCACCTGGCCCCTTTGGGTACGCCACTGAATTGGGCCATATTGGTGACAAAAATCTCAAAAATGTTATATGCGACTTGTTTAGGAACATCAAAAAATATTCCAATGGTCCCAAATCTGTATGGATAAGTAACTCCACCAATATCTCATTTGTCAGAGGTCGACGTTGCTGTAGGTAAATTTGAAAGGGCAAAACAATTTTGGTTTGAAATAAAATTTGTTGATATTTTTTATTTTAAAAGATTAAAATTAAAAGCTTATTATTGTTATTTGGTAACATGTTAAACAAAATTAGAAAGGTAGACACAAAACAAATTATTCTTTTTTTCATTTTATTTTATTTATTTCATCATTTCATTTCATTTCATTTCATTTCATTTCATTTCATTTCATTTCATTTCATTTTTATTTTTTTTTATTTTTTTTATTTGGTTTTAGTTTTGCTTCTCTTTTTGAAACCTACATTGAAAAAAGTAGTAAAAGTAGGTGTTTGAGTCTTATGGATCCACACTGGTAAATATGTCCCCATTGACTTTACAAGCTTAAAAGCGACTGATTACCTTGTACTTGCTCTTGATTGAATGGGCATAATTATCTGTTCTACAAAATGGACAAAAATATCTGGTCAAGGCAAAGTTTTCGAGATACAGTGCATCAAAGTCACTTCATTCTAAGTGTGCCCCTATGCCCATTGGGAAATTAGAGCAACTCACAAGAAAGCCTGTGTTCTTCTTCTTCCCTTACTGTGCATAACCTCTTCAAGAGTATATTTGCACATGTGTTGAGGTGCATTCAAATGTGATGACAGGTACATAAAAACAGTCTATATACAAGGTTAAAAAAGGCGACATCTGGCTGCTAAGTGAACCGGACATCCCTGACTCTGCTCTTGTAGACATCTAGGCTTGGTGAGTCAACCACATGTTGAAGCAGTTGATTCCATAGACAGATGATGTCAGAGAAGAATGTGCCTTTCATCATTGTGGTGCGAGTGTCTGGTACCTGGAACCTCTGGTTCTTCTTGAGGCAGGGAGGAGTTGAGTGTCGGGAATGTCAATGAGCTTATTGGTGATGCGGTAAAGCATGCTGACTTTGGCAATTTCCCATCGATGTTCCAAGGATTGCCAGTCCAGTTTTTGAAGCATAGATGTAACACTGCTTTCATGTGAATAGTCATTCATGACGAACCTTGCAGCCTTCCTCTGAATAGATTCGATTCTTGCAATGTCTTTCTCGGTTGAAGTTTCTCCAAAACTCATAAAATTTCTCCAAAAATGGTACAAAATTATTTTATCATGAATGACTTAATATAACAGTACAATTAGCAGGATTAGCTTTAAAAAAATTGGGAAAGATACTATTTTTTACACGTTCTAGAATTAATTTAGGCAATAAGGGTCACATTCAGCCTGCCAACAGGCATTATCAACCTAGCAGACGACGCTATACAATTTATTTACCAATGTGGTACCTGAAATGTCAGTTGTAGGAAAAACTCAAAAGTGTGCATCACCAACATCAAAAGTCTGGCTATACCACTGATAAGTTTAAATGGGATCCGTTATCGGGTATGTGATTCCAAGATCCTGGTATTGTGTAACAGAGGATTGTAAATGCATAATCAGTTGCTTGTCAAATTCATGATATACTTGCCTTGATGGCCAAGGAGGGAATTCTGCCTTGTAGGGCACTCATAAATGCTGCAACAACATTTAGATATATTATTTTTGTTTTAAACGCCAAAAGTGGCCATAAAATAGTAAAATATGGTCTCTTTTGACTTGTGTTGCCCCCGGGGGTGATGGGGGAAGGGGTATTTAGTATAAAAGTGATTACGGAGATGTGCCACAAACTTGGGTAGCAAAATCATGCTCTCTGGTATGCCAGTGGGTTCTTTTCTTTGCAAAATGTATATTTTGTTAGGTCTGGGGTTTTTTCTTCTAAAAATAAAAACCAGAAAATTCAACCTAAATTAGCGTATATTTTCACAGAAAATTTTCAATTTTTGTATTAATTTGAAAAATATTTGAGCATTTGATACATGGATGGGTCCCTTTTTCTAAAAAAATTGGTAAATACATATGGGTGGTACTTCAAATTTCCCAGTGGCACACTTGAAACAAAAACCAAACTTGAATATTGCCAAACTATGGGTGGCCATAGGTGTCGAAAAGTTGTTAACAAGAGAAAAGTGTCCACAAAATTGATGAGGGTGTCTATTACAATGAAAAAGGTGTCTAAAATTCCCAAAAGGGTGTGTAAAACCCATAACGGTGTCACAAAAGGGTGTGTAAAACTCATAACGGTGTCTAAACCCAAAATCGATATGTAACCCAAAGCAGAGTGTCAAATCAAGAAAGGTGTCTAAAACCAACAACACCAATGGCCTACCATAGTTTGACGTCACAACAAAATGATCGTGAAATCATCGAAACTTTTGTTTGTAGGCCGAGTATAAATTGACCCATACACTATCATACTTTTTATTTCATATTTTGTCTTTGTGTTTTCAAGGCATTCTTAATTGGTTCACAAAAGCCAGCTGGTCAAACAAATACATTCCCCCCTCCCCTTATCTAAAGACAAAAATATGAAATATAATTCAATTTTAATTCTCATTTCAGCTCATCGTAGTGCGTCATATCCTCTGGACCAGTCAGCGCACCCTGAGAATGGTCAAAAAGTTGAATATGAAGAGAAGAAACTAGGCAGTGATGAACTGAAGAGGAGAGTAAGCTTAAGGAGAGAAGTCTTGAATAACCCAGTGAGCACCAGGTAAGGTTGGAATCCCGGGGGGAGAGGGGGGCATAGTGTAACCAAGAAAAAGGTGAATTAGGGTTGTTTTTGAGAACTGAAGGGTGTATCAGGTGACACCGTTTAGGGTATCAAAACAGCAATTTTGGGGCAATTTTCAAGAAATAGGGTACTTTTTCAAACCCTAGTGTGAAAACAGTATTGATATTATCTCGGTTTGAGTAGGGGAAAAGGGTTCAGAACCCTCCACCCTTTAGGGGATGTTTTGAAAAACTGTGGTCACGCTATGCAATATTATACTTGAGTGGCCCCCGGGGTTGGAATATGATAGCATAGACGTTGAAATGTTGTACAGGGATGTACCCTTCATACCTCAATTCACATTTTGTCTGCTGTTCTGTGGGGTCCAAGGATCTTATAGGGGAATCTGGACTCTGCACCATTTCAATTTCACTGCCATGTAAATAATATGGGACTTAGGCCATCTTGGATTGTCGCTCATGAAGGGTAAATTATTGTACCTCCGGCATTTTACAGCTCCACGTGTCACCTTTCGAGAGTCTTTGAAATGGATAACCGGGAAAATTGGCATACTTTGATCATTAAAGTCGCAATAGACGCTACTTGAAACGCAGACATGGTTTGCACATGAAACAAATGCATCAAGTGAAGATTTATGCGATCTGCCTGGATATCAGGCTAAACTCCGAACATGTCCGAGGTACAATAACTCTGCTCCATGAGCGACAACAAGATGGCGGTGAGTCCAGATTCTCCTATAAAAAAAATTCTCCTTGGTGTGGTCCAATAACTCAAGCAGTGTCTTAATACCCAAGTGTTTTTTTAAAGTTTAGTTCCCAAGACCCGAATTTCAAGCAAAATATCAGAAATGTTTGGTGCTGGAGCTCAAATTAAACAAATATAGCTCGCAAAGGTAACTCTTGGGGTCACTAGCCAGTTCTCAAGACATCTTTTCAGAGTTGATCCCTACTCCTGAGTCCCAAAAATCCAGGGTATGGGTTGCATTTGTAAACAATGGGCCCCCTAAAACATGGATTTCTGTTTATATTGTCCAATAAATTTTTGATTTGCATATAAAGCTTTAATTTTGACAAAATAATAACATAATGTAGTGACATAATGGAAGAGGTAAAAGAGCACTAAAGCAACATCATACGCCTCTTTCTGGTTATGACTTTGTTATGTGAATTCTTCATCCATATTCACAAGTGTGTAAACTAAACTTTGTTTGAAACTTATGGGATAAACCCATAAATGTATACATGCTTTGGTTGCAATGGTGCATTGCAAATTTGTGAAACAAATTCTATATTTAATGACAACATTATGATATACTAATTAGCTTGTCCATGAATGGTATCAGTGCCACTGCTGAGCAACCACTGAAGAATAACTAGTCGCTAAGCCTATTGGAATTCTTTTTTTTTTTACATTTTCTCAGTATCTTTTCCTGTGTTTTTTTTCTTCATTTTTAGGCCAACCATGAACAATTGCCAGTATATGCACCAGATCTCCCAGGAAGAGCGGCATGATTATCATCTTCAGCGTCGCCCGTACTCGGACTCGTCAGTGATGTTGCACAATGAGAATGCTCACATGGATACAGTACGTTTGCATCAATCGGATCCATCAAAACAAGGTAAGCTGGTAGAAATTGGAATGATCTTATCTTTGAAAATTGATTGATTCATTTGTTGGTTATTTATTTTTTTCCAATTGTTGTGATTGTAAATGATTGATTGAAAGGCGATTTATTGATTGCCAGTTGATTGATGATGATGATGATCAACAAGGTAAGCTGGTAGAAATTGGAATGATCTTATCTCAGAAAATTGATTGATTCATTTGTTGGTTATTTATTTTTTTCCAATTGTTGTGATGTAAATGATTGATTGAAAGGCGATTTATTGATTGCCAGTTGATTGATGATGATGATGATGACGACGACGACGACGACGACGACGACGACGAGTGGCGTAAAGAAATATGCAATGCAAAATATCAAAAAAGAGTGTGCTTTACAGGGAGGAACATTCTTGATACAGTAATAGTACTGTTTTTTTGCTTATCCTCAAGATCATTTTCTTTTGAGAATTTGGATGTGATTTTATCTTTATGTGATACGGCTATGTGTTTTCAGAACAACTTTTAAGAATTTTGGTTATTTTTTTACTTGTAAAATTGGAGTGTTTTCACAAATTTTTATAAATGAGGTATCATTTTAAAGCCATCGTGTGAGTGCAAGAAAGTTTTATGCAATAGCTGTCATAAATTTGGGATTGCACACTGTATAATCTCTAGTCTTGGGTCAGTGGCTCTTGAAATGGTTCTTCAGGTGATGGTGTCACCATAAGATAGGTAACTTTTGAGTGATTTTTTGTATTCTTGTAACAATCTGCTGAATAAATATACACCTTAGGGCAGCCATTACAGATATGACTTTCTTGCACTCACATGATCATTTGTTTTCCTTTTTATTCATCAATCGTTCCAGGTATTTTGGCAGCCACCAAAAATGAATTCTACAACAGACAGCAAGAAATCCAAAGACAACATTATAATCAAACTGTTGAAGAACTACAAATGAAAATAGCAGTTCTGATATCACAAAAAGAAGCGCTTGAGAAAAGACTTGTGCAGAATCTTGATGAGGAGAGTAAGACAAACCTGGAGAAACGGGTGAAGGAGCTGATGTCAGAGGTGCAGCAAGAAAGGAGGGATCGCAGCGAGGCAGATTCAAAGACCCACACATTGGAGCATCAGGTGGAGGTTGCTAAGCAACAGAAAGAGGAAGCGGATGCGAGAAATAGACAATTGGCAACTGAGTTATTCCAGTTTAAGTCAATGACACCGTCTTCTACTATGGCAACTGTTCAAGATAATTCTTTACCAGCAGAAAGATGTGATAAAAACTATGATTTAACGTTGCCAGCAGAAAGATGTAATGATGACTCAAAATGTCATGTTAATCAAGAAAGAAAGCACAAACAATTTGCAATCAAGTTTTGTCAGTTTTCAGGTGGAACATTTTTAAATTCATCATCTGATCTACAGCATGTGTGTTCTGGACATCTAGATGATCAGAGCTCAGATGGTACATCTTTGATGGCTTTGAAGACTAGCACATGTCAAAAGTTAGAACATGTTGTAGCAAAAGTAAGAAAACAAGCCGTATTTGCATTGAACCGTGAACCGGGGCAGATGTTGAAGAAAGATGAAGATTATACATTTGTTGATGATAAGCCAATTGATACTCGGTTGAATAAATGTGAGGATGGGTTTGCAACAGAAATTTTGTCTAGGATTAACTGCCAATCTAAGATGGCCAACATGAAGGTAAATAACCCACTCATTGTATAGTTAGAAAGAAGTTTAGGTTATAATTCCAAATATCACTCGTATGCAACTCCATGCAAGTTTGGGGGAAGCAGTTAGCGCAGCTGTAATTTCATGGCTTTGGACCAATGAGCCCAGAACTGTTGTGGGTTCTATCCCCGGTCTCGGCGCTGTATGTGCAATTTGTTGCTAGTCCAAACTTGCTTCCGGGTGCTCCAGTTTTCATCCTGCATCTAAAACTGGCAAATAAATCTGACCATCTGACAGAGGACCCTCGTAGAAAACATTGCTAGACACTGATGATAAGGCTATCCTCTCTAAATATGTCATATTTATTTATTTCTTTATTGCAATCGACATTGAGTAGAAATTCAGTCTTAGGCTGCTAACTTTAGAGCTTATTGTATATTGAAATTTGGTGCTAAAATGTTGTTAGTCTCAATTCCCCGTATTCTCAGAAGTTATTCCAGGAATAACTTTATTCCTGGATTAGTTATTCTTGGGATAGGGATAGTTCACATTCCTGAACTAAGTTTGATTTTATAAAGCCTGGTATAACTAGCCCTTAGAGTAACTTTATCATTCATTTGTGAGTATCAAATGACATCACCGGTGTAAAGAAAGATATCAGTTACTCCTGGAATATAGTTATTCCCCTTTTATGAATACAGGCCAATATACAAGTCAATAGAGTATCTGTTTACTAATTTGATTCCTAGACCTAGTTACGGATATGGATTTATTTGTTAATGCTAAGGTGAAAATCAAAACTCACTTCTGTATATATGTAATTAATGTAATTGTAAGTGAAAGACACATTAACACTAAGTCTTTTTCATTTTGTTTTCAGGTGATTATCAATCATGGTAGAGCGCCATCTATGTCCAATGAAGTCCATTTTGGTTCGGAATGGGAAATACTGAATGCAATGACTCCTCATGCTAATATAACTAGAATATTACATTGGTATAGCCAACCTGTGGCGCACGTAAGAGATCATATAGCACCCTCATACAATGCCTCTTTTGGCCCACTTCCAAAAGATGTCGTAACTTTTATCATGCCCGAGTATGTCATGTCATTAGAAAAACTTGGTACGATGTGCCCTCCTGAACATGTCAAAAACGAACGTTGTATGTTACGAATACTGCTTGAGCTAGCAAAAGCTGTCAACTACCTCAAACTAAATGGAATAGTCCACCGCGATATTGAACCAAGCAAAGTTTTTCTAGATCATCATTTCAGAGTGGTGTTAGGGGAGTTTGGATTGGCAAGAATTGTGGTAAACGATAGCAACCAAGCGATTCCATTTGTTGAAAAAAGCCAAGTGATGGCTGGGAACCAACTAGCTTGGGCACCAGAATTGGTGCAGTTTAATAAAGATGGGCCACCAAAGTCATACCAAAAACCAGTAAGTATCTTTGCTTATTTCTGCAAAAGTGACACGGTCAAGTGAAATGAGTCAAATGTGGGCAATTTTCAATTTTGATTTTTATGTTTCAACCTTAAGGTACACTGCATTTTTATCCAAACAGGGTTGCAAGCCCTGGGGGGCACTCACATTTGTGAGCAGGATACCTATGTCCGGCGGTCAAGACCCCCTTTTTCAGGCCTCCAGGCCGCTCACTAGATCCCCATTATTCAGTTCTTTAGACCCCTTTTTTGAGGAAAAATACCAAATTTTAGTTAAAACTGGAAATTTTGACCATAATATGCCTAAATTTTCAGCTCAGAAGGCTATTTTTTAAGTTCACTAGATCCCCCAAAATCAGTTTCAAAGACCCATTTTTTTACAGAAAATCAGTTCACCTGACCCCCAATTTTGGGGCTGACATACCTACCATTTTCAAAGATGAGTTAACCCACCCCCACCCCCTTTCCCCAACTTTAAAACTGATGAGAAATAAACAAATTTTCAACATTTAGGCTGCAAACACGTAGAAGTATACGGTATTTGCTATATGCTATTCGATGGCTATATGTAACGTTATACAGGCACGGCGAGCTATATGTTTTTTGCGAATAGTGCCCTCTTATGTGACCCGGTAGCATTAAATTCTCGTGTTCGATTGAATCTATACGCATGCCCAAGTAAAATCGAGCATCGTATACCCGAATAGTATAGTTCTATGTGATCGCAGCCTTATGCCCTTGTGACTAAAAATCAATACTTCTGTCATTTAACTCATTTTCTTTTATCACAAATGTGTACTACTGTGGGTTGCTTTTAGTTTAGATCCAGGCGCCCCTCAACCCTATTTACCTTATTTTTGCAGATAAAAGATATGCCCAAATAGCAAGCCAGACGTACACACACAAATGATGTAGAGGCGAGCTTGGATTAATACAGAGGTCCCATTTCGTGTCCCTTTGGGCCACGTCTCCCTGTTTCTTTGAGCAAGAAACTTTTCTCTAATTGCTCTGTGGTTCGTAAGTCATGTTAAAGGAGCTAGGTCCCATTTATCAAAATTGAGTTTTCAATGTCACATCAAAGATAACTAGTCAAGAGGTCTTAGTTTCAAATTTCAGCTGAATCAGTCAAACCGTTTTGATTTTATAGGCAATTTTGAATTTCAGAGCTACCTATACTATACTGTGTAAAATTAATTATGGTTACCATAATTAGACACATTTTCATACATATCTCCAAAACAGAACATATTTCAGCCATGAAATTTCACATAGGTTATGAGAAAAAATATGAGCAACATCTTAATTTCAAAATCTCAAAAAGTAGCGGCAATCGGACCATGCACCTTTAAGTGATTGTAGTTAATTTCACTAAAATTTACTTTTGGTGTACCAAAAACATTTATTCCCCCCCCCCCAAAAAAAAAATACCTGCAACACCTTCCCTTTTCAAATGTGCGAATTTGACTCTGGCCGTAGATAAGGGGGATTTTTGCCCAGAGAGAGGCACTCCACTTTGAGTCATGTGCCATGTGCCACCAAAAAGACGCTGCTTTTTTTTTTCGCTCTCACTGAAAGACCCCTAGTTTTACCAACTGTCACTCAATGACCCTGTATTTTTAAAAAAATCATTGTCACTAAACCAACCTTTGTCAATTAAAGACCAACCATTTTCTGAATTTGATATAATTTTTTGAAAATTTCGCTAGATTTGTCAAAAATTTTGGCCAATTTGACCAGGAAAGACCCTGTTTTTTGGAGGAATCATGCCCAAAGACCCCATTGTTTTGCACTTTGTCACTGAAAGACCCCTTTGTTGACCAATTTTTTCACCAAAAGACCCCTACTTCTGAGGTGCTCAGTGGCACTCATACGTCACTTTAATATGTAAGTGCCCCCCCCCTCCCCGGATTTTTGTCAAGGTTTTCCTCATTGGAGCACTCAACGACTCAACATTTCAGGTCTATTCAGGCTCGCTACAAACGACTTGCTTACATCCCTCAACCTCGGCCAAATAAGGAAATGAAATGCAAAATTTATAGCTGGACCATATCAAATATTGATTCTCTGGCTATATACAGACATTGGTGTGAACTATTTTACAACCAAGGTTACAGGTAAATAAATGCATTACTTCCTCTATAAATACACTTCTTTGATTTTATAGCCAAATTATCAAACATATTTTGAGTGCCATAATAAACAAGTTCAGTGTTAGTATCAAATCTAATGGATGACGTGTGTTCAATAAATTTGTGGCCTGAGGTATACTTTGATCAACACAAAATAGGCAGGCCTCTTCACACCGTGAATTGATACAAATAAGTGTGGGCGTAGCTGAACACAGCGCAACTACAGGGGACGCAGCGCGCGCTATACGTGCGACTTATGCGTCAGTATCTACAGCGCCCGTGTATGTGCGATTATGTTTACTTGTAGATGAAAAAAAGCCTCATAATTCCCGCCTATTTAGTGTTGATCAAAGTATAGAAGGAGATAAGGTATCCAGCCTTTATTAATGTGGTATATAAACTTAATTTTATTTAGCAAGTTTCAAGTTAATATCTGCGTTTTTTTGTTTTACAGAAATGTAATACTTGCCTGTTAGAGGTCTCGAGTTGGTTATTTTACCATAAAAACTATTAAAAAAACACTAATATTTTGTTTGTCAGTCACTGAACGCCACATTTGTCGGTTGTCTCACGCCGCTGTCAGAAAATTTGTAGAGGTTTACCAATAACCGCAAAATGCAAGACAATGTTGACATTGTACGAAATATAGAAGAAATACATTTTAAAAATCAGCTGCATAGTTGTTTGTTTTGACAACTGACAAGATTTTTTGGGGGGGGTTTATTTTTGCTTTTAAGTTTTTGAAAACAATGTTGAAAAATTGTTGGTGTACAATTTGGGCTTCAAAAATCTGTTGTTGGTAAAACCCAAATAGGGTGCACCTCCAACATTATCAAACATATTTTGAGTGCCATAATAAACAATGTGTTGTGTGTAGGGCCTGGGAGAGAGATTTTAAGCAGTGGATAATCAGAATTGATACAAATCGTGTGGGCGTAGCTGAACACAGCGCAACTACAGGGGACGCAGCGCGCGTTACACACAACACATTATTTGTATCAATTCTGATTATCCACTGCTTAAAATCTCTCTCCCAGGCCCTACACACAACACATTTATCAAATTCAAGGTGTCAGGATGCAGGAGTTCTTGGTAACACAATTGGTTATTTTTTTTATTGATTTTTAATGCTTAAATCTAAACTTCAGAAACCTCTTACAGCAGTTTTTAAATTGGAAAGCACTTACTTTACCCAATGACAAGTGGTGAAGCATTTCTAGTCCGGGGGAGGGGGGACTGAAGTTTGATTTTGGTAGGAGTGTGCAGCCCCTCTATCTGGCCCCAAACAATCTAGGGAACTGAAGATTGACTCTGAAAAGATGGTCTAGAGAACTGAAATGACCATTGAGAACTAATTTTTGGTGTAAATTTGAGCTCAGGAAGAAAAAGAAAAAATTTCCAATATTTTGCTTGAATGGGAACTAAATTTCAAAAAAAGGGCTAGGGAACTGAAAAATGGTAAAAAAAGGGCTTGAGAACTAAAGATGTGCTTGAAATGGTGGTCTGGGGAGAGTGCAGGGAAGGCCTGAAAAGGGGGTCTTAAGGTTGCACATGCCCATATCCATATCGCCTTTCTAGGTTAGTGCCCCCCCACACCGGGTTACTTGTTGGCAACCTACATCTGCCAGTAAAACTTTGCCCTACTAACCAGCCATTGAGTGAAAATACCAGAATAGAAAGGAACTTATTATATTATGTTTGAACAAACCTCATGAATTGGATACAGATTTCAAATGTTTTGCCATTGTCAGTGTCCCGGGGGCCATTACCATTACAAGGTGGACACCATGCGTGTACACAAAAACGAGTAAAAAGGGTATTTTTACGAACGGGCGATGTACTCAAGTACACTGGAAAGGGTATCAAAATTGCAAAAATCTGGAAATAAGGTTTGTTTAATCTCTTTTGTTCCCATGCATTGCATTATAGTATGGTCTCATTTTTTAAGTTGGGACCCAAACGTGTTACATGTGTGTTTTAGTGAAATAAAGCTTCTTCTTATATAAAACCCTCTGGATTTCCAAAAATATGCATCTTAAGTGCATATAAGTATATATATCCTGAAAGCTAATTTTGTCAGTAATTTCAAAATGTGCATATAAAGTCAAGCGTACAGTGTGGGTAAGAGTTATACAGGGTGAGACAAACAAAAATATCGTCAAAATGATTGTCAATTGTTTGACATCCAGACAAGAAATAGGACTTGTATATAAAAAGTCAATGTGTTGAACATAGAGTTTAGCCTATTGCCCATCCATACATATCAGAAAAAAGTTCATTATCAACGTTGCATACATTATACAGGGTGTTACAAATTTAGGAGTTAATTTGCAACTTGTAGTGTTTATATTCAGTGAAGTGTGTCCTGTGCATATAATTTAGCAAATAAGCATTGTATTTAACATTGCTTAACCTGATGAAGCAAATATGAATCTCAATTTTGTTATTTGAGTAATTTTAAGATTGATTAAATTGATTAAAACTCTCCTCTTGTTAACAATTGATATAATTAATTTCAACTTTCTACTCTACTCTAAGACCTCATTACCATCCCCTCTATCATCTTCTTGAACTAAAACGTCCTCTTTTACCTATTTTACCACTTATTTGCCCTTATATCCTCCTCTACCTCCTCTTTGATACAATTCCGCCTCCTCCTCCTCCTCCTCCTCCACCACCCCTGGCTAATTACGTTTATCGAACCGTAGCAATTACTGATTAAATTATTTATTTTTTTATTCTTCTGGAAATGAAAGACCATTAATCTAGCTTTCAATTGAGCCCCAAACAAGTCTATTTTGGTTCCCATAGTGAAAATATACTGAAAAAGAACATATATTTTACATAGAAATGTAACAAAACCACCTTTTATTGGGTCCCAACTTAAAAAATGAGACCGTATGCAAAGAAACTATATAATTTTTCAAGTCATGTGAAAAAAACCAGAAATTTAGAGGGTCTTAATACCTTCCCTTTACTTCTTTGATTTCACCATTCTTCTTGAGTTTGATACCTTATCAGGGGCTTAGGTCCATATGCACAAAACAGGACTCAAGTTAGTCTTGGACTAAGTGAAATTTGAAATTATGAAAATAACACATTTTGAGATAAATCTAGCAATAATTTATGTTCTAATTTAAACTGAAACTTTTACTTTTTGATTCATTTTTCTGTTAGAGAATATTGCAATTATTTTTATGCTTACCACCTCGACATAGTTTTGTTCCATAATCCTAATCAATCCAAGGATCCCCATTTCCTAGATATTATATAATGTAGTCTGGAATAAAGTTCACATATCTGGTTTAATGTAATCTATGATGTCAACAAAAATCCCTCTTTGGTATCAGTTTGGATTTTATTTTTATGAATAGGTTTAGTGATATGATATGATTTATTTTTCATGTTATTATCATAAAATATACAAGTGTTTCATTGTTGTGAGTTTCAATTTTCCTAATAACATTTTTCAAGGAAATAGATTTTGCTAAAATTCATCCAAACAATATATTTTTGGCCTAAGGTAGCACCTGCCCATTGGATTACTATTGCGACTGTTAGATGAGAGTTTGTGTGATAGGTGTTAGGTTCATTAGACATTATATCCATGAAAACAAAGAGGTTTATCTTAAAGCAGGAGTCCTTTCATTTTTTGCACAAGTTGATACTTGGAAAGAAAAATGGTCCAGAATCTCACTGACCAACCCAGAGCAAAATATAGTAGCTTTCCAAAAGAACTCCAGGATACCTAATTTTGCATGTGAAAAATCCAGGAACACGACTGATCAAGGATATAGCTGGATACTCCTGAAGACTTAAACTTGCCTGAAAAGTGTCTGGGAGACCTCCAGGAGGTCTCTGGAACCTTTTTGCTATTGACAGATTAGTCTGGTAGATGTCTATGAAGCTTATGACTTATAGCTTATGAAATAGCAGTAACATTCTGTCATGTGATCAATCAACCATCAACAGATGAGAAGTTCCACAGGGTTCATTTAGGGTCCCATTTGTTGGATATTCTGTCTCACTCATTACTAGCTATATTGCCACTTTTATTTTCAACTTTGCAGCTAAGTCTAGTAGATGTATATGAAGCCTCTGACATGTACGCCATAGACCTTTTCAAACCGATCTTTTCCGGAACTTCCCGAAAGCTTTCAGAACAATTCCGATTGTTTCCGGGAAAAAAAAGTACCTCATTGCCTCATCGTTTGACAAAGTTCGAAACTTCTACAGTATGTTTCCAACAACGACGAACGTTGCCGTTTTTATCATGGCACTTTTGCGGTACTATAATTTTGTTTTCATTCATAAATGCGTATACGCAGCTGTGGCACGTGACCATGTTTTCCGAAGTTTTCCGATCGCTGTTTGAAAAGGTCTATAGCAGCAACACTCTGTCATGAGATCAATCATCATCATAAAAGGAGAAAAGGTCCACAGGGCTCCATTCATGGGCCCAGGTACTATTTACTTATTCTGTGTCACTCATTAGTATATTACCACTTTTATTTTCCACTTTGCAGCTAAGTCTAGTAGATGTATATGAAGCCTCTGACATGTACGCCATAGCAGCAACACTCTGTCATGTCGTTAATCAATCATCGAAGGAGGAAAAGAGTTCCACAGCGTTCAGTTCAGGGTCCCATCAACCAATTAATCAATCTCAGGTTCCCAGTTTCTTATCTGATGAAGCACAGGCATTGCTGAGAGGAATGTTAAAGGAGAATCCACGAGATAGACCAACATTGCAGGAAGTAATTCTTAGGTATGTAGTTATTGTTCTGTTTTATTTTTGGTCCATATGTAACATTCTACTTTTCAACATGGAATCTGATCTTCTCTTCTCAAATGTTTAAGTATATGTGTTTGAATAGACATGTGTCACCTAGCAGTATAAGTCTCCAACTCTTGATCATGGGGCCAGTGTTCCCACGAAGGATTTTGACATTGCACCAAAGCGACATAAAAGAAAAAAATACATCTCGCCATTGCCAATTTCGGAAAGATCACCTCAAAAATGAGAGTAATTTTGAATATAATCAGAATAAAACTGAAAGAAGTGAACGTTGTGTATAACTAAAACCCTATTTTTGACTTTTTGTTTTGGGAACCCCATGCGCCAATCTTTTGAGCTTCTGTGCCAATTTCGCGACATATGGCCTTAGCGGGAACATTGCATGGGGCGTTAAGATTCGTGGGTTTGAATCAGTTGAGCTTTATTTGTAGTGTCTTTGAATAAGTTACTTTCGTTCATGTGCTCTTCTTAGCCCATGTATTAAATAGGTAAATAAGGTATCAGCATAAATTTGCATTCATCTTTTTTGAATACAAAGCAGTGACAAACTCAGTTCTGTTTATGGTTGCATCAAAGATTATGAGTGCCCTCTATAAACCTTGAAGTATGCAACATGCAATCAGACTCTGTTACAAGATCCATAGCATATCCCTTGTATTCTACAACATTGTGAACTGGTGTTTTTGTTTTGTGTAAGAGACTAGTAGGATTGATTAGGATTGATTAAAACCAAGTTACTGCATATTAATATTTTTGTACTTGAATCGTTCTTGATTTTGGTATTATCTTTGGCTAATTTTGTTGCTACCACATGGACAAACCTTGTATTTAAGTTTATTTGAATATTCAGCAAGATCGGATATGTTGTTGTGACTCAAAAATATGGACTAATTTATTTCCCTGTATGATGGTATTGGTTTTTGTGCGTTAATCGGCTGCTTGTTGCATACTTAAAGACTTACAGTGTATAGGTGGTGGTGCTTTTCCTGTTTGCTGTAATATCCATCAGATTTAAAAAAAAATTGTTGCCCATTATCACATTTTTTAATGTTTTACGCACTTCGAATTGTATTTTTCAGAGTTAGTTGTCTCTTGTTTGGTCCACAACAAGACAATATCCAAAGCCAAGGAGATTGTGAAGCGTGGCTACATGCCCAGCTACTGAGACTCCTAGCAGTAGCTCCACCAACACAACCCAGGTTTGTATAGCAAACTGATCT
>JXSR01S008554.1:63671-90035 GCA_000969725.1 Ophiothrix spiculata
TTTTTTTTTTTTTTTTGCTAACGGGCTTTCGTGCATGGGTTACTGAGCCGGTGGCTCTCTAGTTCAAGAACCTACACCGAATGACCCCCTTTTGCTCAATTTGTTGATTTTTCGAAAACTTTACGAACATTTAGAAGATCAGTGATTTTGTAAATGTCAAAACTAAAGACTTGTTTTATTCAAAAACTGACACCAAAAGTCAGAAACATCTTTAGCAAAGATTCTGAAACCCTGCAAGGCAGCCTCTCCGGGAATCGAACCCGGGACCAATGCGTGCAAGGCGCCCCCTTATGTCCAACCCTGGTGGTCATAGATGTGATTTTCAAGAAAATAGACATTTTAACTATGCTTATCAAATGAAAGCTATATCAAAATCATTCATCATCATCATCATCGTTCGGCTGCGCAGCAGTCGGCCACAAGTTTCCTCCAACCACAACCGTTTTGAGCCATTTCTGACAGTTGGCTATGATTCAACATGCCATCTGCATCTCTCAGAAGACAGTGGCTGTATTTTGAGAACAAGGTTCTTTGTCTTCCAGGTAGACCTCCTCTTTCCATGCTTTGGGATATACAATGCATACTCTTTAGCAGGCTCCCCACCAGGCATGTGCAGTACATGTCCAAGGCATTTCAATTGACGACTCCTGGCTCTCTCGACAAGGGGCACAGTCTCCGTAAGATTGTAGATAGTAACATATGGTACTCTATCAATCCTCTTGATATTTAACATTATACGATAACATGATGTGCCAAAGGAGTTGATTTTATTCTCCATATCCTTAGAGATTATCCATGACTCCCAGCCATACAACAATATGGTGACACAAGTTGTATTAAATAGTTTAATCTTGGTTGACAAAGGGATACTTGAACTTTTCCAGAGATGCTCTATAATTTCCAGAAAGCAGTCCATGCAAGAGCTCTCCTTCTCTTTAGATCACTGTCACTTGATCCCATCATGGAACTCAGGTATCTGAAGTCATTTACATGGCTGATTGATTTACCATATACTGGGAGGGGAGGCTGTGGATGACAGTTGATAGTCAAGAACTCCGTTTTTGGTGCACTGATGATAAGACCAAGAGATCAGAGATGTACGTGTTAGCTGCGACTGTGCGCGTGTCATTGATGACTCAAGAAGTGCAATGTCATCGCGGAAGTCTAAATCGTTTAGGAATTTAGCCGGATATCTTCTTGATTGTTTGGATGAGTCTGGACCCTTGTGCCAGATTTAGATGCCTTTCCCAACAAGTAGTCAACAAGAATGATAAATAGGAATGGTGCTAAAACACCACCCTGAAGAACTCCAGTTGTTACGTTAAAGGGTTCCGAGATTCCTCCATGAACCATTACAGCACTTGTGGAATTGCTGCAGAGCACTTGGACTGCATTGACCAGAGGCTGTGGTATACCATAATGACACAGAACAGAAAACATTACTGATCTATTTATCGAATCAAAGGCCTTTTTGAAGTCCACAAAGGTGACTGTCAAGGGCAGGTGATATTCCTTGAAGTCATAATTCTTCTTAGGATGTGTATCTGTTGAGCGCTGCGTCCTGGTCTGAAGCCTGCCTGATTCTTCCTCAGTAGTGGGTCAACCTGTGGTCAAATTCGGTTCAGGAGAATCTTATTGTAGACCTTAGCAGCTATTGACATTGAGTTTGAGTGGTATAGACTTCACTGCAAAATGATTAAACCCAAGTAATTTCCACATATAGGGTGGCAAAAAAATTAAATGCACATTTTAAAATGTTAATAACTTTAAAACCAAGATTCACATTGCAACTACATACATATGTTTCGAAAGAAAAGACTTTTAGAACCAAACATGATGCAATTACTTATTAAACACAGAACAAAGAGCACACTTTCATACTGAAAGACAAAATAATATGTAACTCATATGTTGGGAAGGGATAAATATTAAAAGACATCATTCATTAATATGTTAATGGCCTAAACAGTGAAACAGGTCTTCTAATGTTCATTAAAAGATTTTTGATTAAGGTATTACTATTATCTTATAATTAATATAATGCTCATTGAATTTTGAATGTTTTTCATTTGTTAAAGTTTAACCCAATTTCAAGAATGTTTGTCTTTAATTGGTGCACAACAGCATTACCATAATTTGTGCATGTGTTCTTCCTGATCTTTCTGATTTCACTGGCAATGTTCTGTTTCAGCTCAGGAATAGTCCAGGGTTTTGAGATGTACTGTCCTCAAGATAACCCCAAAGAAAGCAGTTGGGCGGACTTAAATCATAAGAGTGAGGTGGCTATGATTTGTATGTCTTAAGCAATATGATCCTTCCATGAAAAAGTTGATAAGATTTAATATCTGTTTTGCCATATGAGGCATCACATGGGCATTGTCAAATGACTGAAGAGTGTCAACAATGAATGGTACTGTTCAACCACTTTGAACTTTCACACCATCTTGTTATCTTAGGAGGTAACTGCCTGGATATTGTTTGGTACCAAAATAATTCTACAAGTCTCCTCCATCAATATGTATGTCTAGAGTCGTAATACAAATCTTGGTTTTAAATTTATTAACATTTAAAAATGTGCAGCTAATTTTTGGACACCCTGTAAAAACAAAGGAAATGTAATTGATTGTATGGAACCTATTATCCTTTAGAATGCACCTCTTTAATTTTATTGATCAAGTACATTTCAGTTTGAAGTGTGATAAAAAGATTTAATTATACTGCATGGCTAAACAGGAAAAAGCCTTTGTCTTCATAAATTTGGATGAGTTAAATGAAACCAAGATCTGTTAGTAATTGATCTAATTTAGGGCAATTACAAGCAATCTAGCACCATCAGTTCGTGCACTGATTTATTGCCGATTCTATTATCAGAATATGCAGCATTAAAGGTGAATTGGACAGAATCGGCTACCAAATGCTGTGTAAAATTTTGTTCAAATTTGAAACTTTCAGTCAGACAGGAACTAGAATTTTGTTTTGTTTTTTGGCCTGGGATATTCTGTAAAAGCAGGTATCGATGCTATTTGTCAAGAAACAGACACATTTTGTTTGGAAATATTCCCTTTACATCATAAATTTCAGAGATAAGTTAAAAGAAATTTAAATGTTGCTTCAGATAGTCTATTTAAAGCCATTTGTATAGTTTCAGCCATAGAGGATGGAATTTTTCATGTCGCCAATAAAATTGGAACTTAGAATTGAATTTGACAAAACATTGCATGCTGCTAATACTGCTACAATCTTCTGCAAAACTCGTTGGGACACTTATGTTATGCACATGATGACAATAAAAAAGGTTGGCCATCTATGTAAAATTGTTTATGTGATGTTATAGAAAACTTAAGTTGTTACCATTCACAAAACTTTTCTAATCCCCCCCCTCCGGCCACCCCTGAATCAATGTTGTGCACACGTATGTCTAAAATACTCAACATTGATTAAGGGGAGCGGGGAGAGTGCTTAATATCACTTAGTGTCCCAACAGTTTTGCAGAAGATTGTAGCACTTCAAATGATGCAAAAATCTCAAAATGTTTGGAAAAGGTTTCCAGGGGGATTTTGAACTTGTCCAATACCCCTTTAAGAAATTCAATCCATGAACTAACAGTCATTTGGGAACATAGCAGAACTATTTAATATCTCGTTAGACCCAAGGGGTTAGATGCTGTGTCTAGACTCCATGACCTAGGGGATTGTCAATTACTGCAGGTGGGATGTAGGACAGATTGCACAGGTGGCAAATAATTTAGTCATGGGTGATGTGTGAAATAAATCATGTTAGATGATTGCTATTCTGAACCACAGTTTTTTTTGGTATTGGGTAATCCCTTGTGTGACTGATGATCAGCAGAAGCAAAGAAACTGAATTGAGTTCCGGTGCACAAAAGTGATAATTGTAATTATTATACTTTTGAATATTCATAAATCCTTAAATGCTTTTTATTGATCAAATAGCGGAAACGGTGTAGTAAAACAAAAAACAACATGGTTATTTAGTCTTGATCATCCAACACCTCCTGAACAGTATTTTGTGATACTCAAACTACATACAATTATGTTTATTACGTCAGTGAAAGGTACTCCATGGATACACCTCATTTAGTAATTATCTTTTATCTACGTTATTTCTATCACAGCGAATAAATACATTTCAAATTATTATGAAAGTGGATGATATTTTGATATCATTGGAATATTAAGTTCTAAATCCATTTTTATAGATAACATGAAGAAGCTTGTAAAAAAAATATTATCAAAATTGAAATGTTAAAAATTATGTAAAATATATCCTGACATGCATGATATCTATAACACTACCAAGTCTTACAGAATACTACAATCAAGAAAATTAAATCTGTTCTAAATCTGATCAAAAACCACACATTCGACATCTATTTAGTTTCTTCAAACAAGAGTTTTGAAACAGAAAATGTTATTTAGACCAAGTTAAATAAATCATTTGTTTTCAGTAACATGTTTTGATAAGGGTTGGTTACCAGAACAAACTAATATATACTATTTTACTTGGCCTTATGTAATAATATTACCTATTGGTAAAAACAGGCTGGAATTTGTTTTGTTTCTTCCAGACTGTAAAATGGATCTTGGTGCAGATGGTGATCTGCAGTCGTTTGAAGATGAGCAGCTGGTGGTGCGGATGACAGATGCTGCTGCTGTGGAGAGGCACCAACAGGTCCAGAGGATGCTGAGTAAACAGCTAGATACAAGCGGATCATTGGAAGAGTATGTTTGTACAATTTGTAAATAAAATATATAATATACTCGTCCAATTCAACCATTGATTATCAGACAATATATCACCTTTATTAGTATGATTTATTTCATACCAGTGTGCCAAAACATGTTAAAGCACTTGGATAACATGTCAGATATAGACTATAATATTCATAAAAAGGTTTGGAAGTTTTTTTATTGATAAAAGGGTTTGTCAGATGACGAAAAGTTGAATTGGACGAGTGGATACGGTATATTGTCTTATAATTGAATGCAGGAATGCAACACTGACTTATGCTGGATAGTCATCTCAACCACGTTTTTAACATCTTTAATGGAATTGGAGCACCGTACCTCACCCAACATTTCAAAAGGGCTGCAACTTCACACTCCTACTGTACCCGCTCTAGTAGCTTCAATTTTATTGTCCCAAGAGTAACTGGCATTGCATCTAAAACATTCTTTTATAATGCAATAACAGACTGGAATGCCCTGCCACCTACAATTCAGTCTTTGGGAAGTAAATTGGAATTTAAAAAAGCAGTCAAAAAGCACCTGTCTGAAATTGCTCTTAAACAAGAGTCTGATGACTTCCTGCGTATGTAGGCTTATTTCCTCATTATTGTTTTTATAATGTCTTTTTCAGTTCTCCATGCGCCCACAGCCATTTTTGTTTTGGGGACCCCATTGGAAATAAGCCTGCATATGCATTTGCTGGGCTTTTATGGGCTATCCGGCCTTACAACTTTGGTTGTTGTGTCATGTGACTCTGTTTTATCTTCTGCAGCTTTTGTATTATTGTATTGTAGTGTATTTATTTGATGCTTATTTTTGTACTGTTTATGGTTGTAAGTCCTAATAAAAACTAAACTAAACTAAACTTTCTTCATGAAGCTTAAGTAATATAATCCTACGCATTACGGATTTTACATGTTATTTAGTGACGACTTTTTTAAAATTCAAATTCCCTTCAACATGGAATTAACTAATAGTTGTATTATATATAGAAACCCTAATACAAACAGTGGCATGCCCAAAGGGGGGTGGGGTGGGGGGCCATGTGACCCCCAGTTTGATGAGACATTTGGGGATCTCGACAATAAAAAGATAGAAAAGAAAGGGGAAGAGAGAAAAAAATCAGAAGAAAAGTGAAGAAAAATAGTTATAAATATTTTAAATATCATTGAAAAACTTATATGAGGCCCTTTTTCTTTTTTTTTTTGCTTGTCACTTTTCAAAAGCTACGACAAAAACTTTGAGTGATGTTTTTTCTTTTTAGACTTATGTCACTCGGGGGAAACTGATGGTTGTGCCCCACCACTCAAAAAATCCTGGGTACGCCACTGCTTACAAAACTAATGTAGCTTGTGGTTCAAATGCAGACTGAATGACTGTTGAGAAAGAAAGAAATGAGGATGGAAGAAGGCATGTTAGCAAAAGTAAAAATAATAGAAGATGAAGAGGATAGCTGAGCTGGGTTGAAGATGTGAAACATATAAGGTCTGCTTCCAGCTTTACTCATTTCAAGCCCAGCATTTTTTTTTGAATAGCACATTGTCAAAGGGCAGCCAGCCTCTCATCACTGCCTCTGGCTACACCCCTGGCGTACTTTCTTGGGGTCTGAGCACCTGTTGTTAACAAAAAACTTAAACTTAAAAGTTTAGTTTGGGTGTGTACTCTGCACAGTATTGCAAGTCTTGCTAGAGTTTTATGTGGGTGTCTACATTATTAGTTGTATTGACTTCAAGATGTCTGTTCTTGAAACTTTATTCCAACTTTTGTGTGCATATGCCATGTGTAATCTAACACCTCAGATGAATACAGAATATTACTGCAGACAGTGGAAACCCCACCTTATATGAAAAAACAAAAAAACAAATATGATATGAGTAAAAAGTACAAAAAAGGATTTTGACCTTAATTTTTAAATTTCAATTCACAGTCGTCTTCAACAGGGGAAATCATTTACCAAAGGCTCTGTAGTCAAATCAGTTACTGATCACACGAAAGGACAGTTAAGCCTGGAGGACTTTGTGTCGATTCAACAGGAACATTGTGCTATAGACGAGTTGAGGGAGCGTGGTTTGACAGATGAGGAGATTGCCTTCAAGCTACGACAAGAGGGCAAGACAGGCAATGTATTGCAGGTGAGATGTGATATAGAAGGAGAAAGACACGGGACAGACAATGTAGAATATAGGTGACTTTGTAGAATGTGAAATTTTCATATGAATCAGTGATAAGAAACAAGATGTAGGTGGAAACAGAATAAAGGGGGAAAAAAGCAAGAAATATACTTTCATTTTGAGTCCTTTCTGAGAGCTAGATAATGAACTTGAAGCTCCAGAGTGAAGTTCAATTGTAACAAGTTTTAACTTGTTACCATCTGAACTTTTCAAAATTACATGTATTCTGGTATTTAATGTCTGGAAGCAAGATTTTTGGCCTTATTGGTATTCTGCTCCATTGGTATCTAAACTTATTTCATTGCACTTTTTTTTAAAATACAACTAAGTTATAATATTTATATCATTTGTTTGATGAAATAAAGTTGAAAAGTTGGACAAGTTCCATAATGTAGATGCAGAGCTGAGAGAGAATTTACCCAAATGCTTTTGATTTATGTCCGATTTAGACTGTCATGTTATATACAAACATTTTTTCTTGTATTTCAACAACTCCCCTTAGCATACCATTGTTGATTCATAGCAGCCTGCATTTGATACTCAAATTAGTGCATCACGCGTTTGGCGCCATGTTCTGTTAACGTCTGTTTATGAGCTACGCATATATATGTTGGTTGAAATTTGTCAAAGAAGCCCTTCTCCACCTATCTTCAGTGGTTGATGTCTTAGTTGTGACTGATGTCTGATTTCCTGCTACAAACAGTGGCATCCTGCTTGATGTTGACAGTAGAAAATCATAAATCTTTGGAACTTCATGACCCCTGTCCCTATTAAGTGTGGGGTTACGTTCTTTCTTGATGTAAATATTGATAAGTTTGTCAGAAAAATTTTGTTGCTGAAAGGAATTTGTTCATGTTCTAGAGTGCATAACAAATCAACAACTCTATACATCAAATGGATCCATGTATTTTTATCATGCTTGAGTGACTAAAGCTCCCTTGCAGAATAAAAGCATGTATCATTGTCGATTTGTGAGTAACCACTAGGGAACATATATTTAATTATAGTTTAGTAGTATTAAATATATTCAAAAGCATGATTTCTTTACCAAAAATGGTATGGTAGAAGCAAAAAGTTTTAATTTTCAGGAATTAATGATTCTAGAAACACTATCACTTAATTTTGTCCATCCTCTGTGATCTAAAAATTCAAAGCAAAAGTTATTTTCTCTTGTACCGTAAGTATTCAAGTTTCAATACGAATGATTATTGATATACGTTAGTAGTTGGAAGGGCTTTTTAAAAATGCAATAAAATCAGTACATGTCACGGAAAGTTGAAGTTCATATTGGTGATCATAGCTAATGCCTTTAAAATGCGTAAATGGCTAATATTTTGCGTAAATAAAATGCTTGGTCCAAGTTTGTATATACAATACAGAGAAAGTGATGTCAGCTTTAGGTGAAATTAAGCACTCTTTTTAATGTGACCGTGTTTAGAAATACATTGAAGGCTCCCAAAAAATATTGTGTTGCTCTGGTTGGGGGTGAATTTTGAAGGGTTGGTTGGATTTGTTTCTGTACCTTTGCACCTGGAAGCAAAGTCAGAACCCATGACTTGAGGTGCAATTTTATTCTCACTTTTACACTAAATATTCTGGAATTTAAAATGATTATTATAACTTACAAGAATTCTTAGCTAAAAGTATTATGTTGTGATTTTCAGCCGCTAAAGAGAGGAAATGTTACTGCAGAGCCTTCTATACAAAGTAAACGACTCAAAGCAGTGAACATGCTCATCGATCAGCAATCTAGTGATCAGCCGGGATGTTCTAGCCATGAGACTGAGGAGGATGAGGATTCGAACCAAGCACCTCAACCAAGGAAAGGCATCTTTAGTCAGCTGTCAATAAGTAAGTGATGAACAATGGTGACCCAACACAAAGAGACGTTTCACAGCATTGAATATCTTTGTCTGATAAAAGCAATGCTAGATTTGGCATCAAAGAGGCAATGCAATTACTATTTACTGTACTAAATTTGGATATATAATGCCCTCAAAACTCAGCTAGTCATATCATAGTGTGGGGAGGTTGAGGTGCATTTATCGGAACCCATTTATCTAAACCTTCACAGGTGCTTTAAAATTACAAATATATAGAAAATCTCATATACTTATTTGTTTCAAAGACCCTTAACTTCTCAGTCATGTTGGGTCACATTTTGTTTCTTTCAAACTCTATATCTGTAGGACTACACTATTTTATTCACAGAAGTCAGACATCACCTATATCAAGAGGAGTTCCCCCATAAAGTTTACCATGTTCAACATGAATGTAGGTCAATACTATGTAGCTTGATATGTTTGAACATACTGTCTTAAGTAATTATCACATACATCACCTTTATCAAAGAGGTGTTCCCCACCTGGTGTATAGTATTTAACATGAATGTAGGTCAGTACATTAAGCCTGACCATAGACAATTTGTCTATGGAAGCGGAGACACATTCGTTAAGGATGTTTCCGTAGTGATATACTTTTTCAATAGAAAAGACGTGCTGCTAACTAACTGTCCATCTTGTTATGTGAAGTATGGATCATCTTTTTAGAAAAGGTGGCCTATTTGTGACCTACTTAACTAATTAGGTGTTAGTAAATTGTGGAATGGATCCGTCTGATGCTGATGGCGAAAGAGTGTGTATTAACATGTAAGGTCTTCTTCAGGTACTTACAGATTTTTAGTAACAGAAATAATGAAATAGAGAACATAGTAAGTTTCTCCACCTATCATGACAGAATAAAGATAATTATCGTTGACTGTCAGCTCAGATTGTGTTCATCTACCTCATCTGGTCTTATTTAAATCAATCCATTAGGATACTCGTTAGGACAGATTCAAATGTGCCTTCCCAGCTCCTAACATCCGTCATTTTGCGCTACAGGTGAAACTCGTCATGTGAGTGCAAGAAATTTGTATCTGCCCTAAGTTATATTTATTTTTCACTGTCTTATATCAGTAGTTCTTGAAATGGTTCTTCAGGTGAGTCACCTGAAGAACCATTTCAAGAACCACTGACCCAAGATTGGAGTTTAGACAGTGTGCAATCAAAATTTAAGACAAATGGCAGCTATTGCAGATACGACTTTCTTGCATTCACATAACGAAATACAGTTGTTTGCTGAAATTATTTTTTATTTTAGATTAACCATATGCATTCATGCATCCTTTCAAACAAAATTCATTGTCTGTATGTCTGTGAAAGAAACAAAATATATATAGAAAAATATTCTCAGCATATATGTATATGATTTAGCATCCTAACTAAGATCTTTGGTGATATGGAACAGATATTTGATCACTGTAATATTTATAAAACTATTATTGAGTAGTTTATTTCAGTTACGTTTTAAGTGTTTTACATAGCTCTTATTGCTTGTGCAGTGTTTCTAAAATGACCATTGTTCACAGTTTCTTCATTTTATGAGCTTAGCAAAATGAACTTAGTATTGCCATCAGAAAGAAAATTAAAGGTAGTTTGGTCCTCATTATTGGTTTCTTAAACGTACATACATCACAGGAATAATTCCCTTATAGTCACTGAAGTACTACATTCCCTGAATACCTCGATCCTAATAAAAACTGTAGTTGACTAGACATTACTTTATATCTTGTATTTCCTTTTGGACACAAACAAGTAATCATGTACTTGAATGTAGGTCATAACAGACAGTGAAACAGATGCATCCAGGAAGCGGACGTCTACAAAGCATTCATCATGTCACGTCTTGTCATGAAACCATGTTACCATGTAGTGCCTATCTGTTGAGTTGTTGAGATGGAAATTAAACTTGTCATCTCTGTGTTTGCACATTTGCTAGGTACTTCCCTTGCCTGCTCTACTTAGAGTATTGGATGTGATCCATTATGACAGTGTACATTTCAGCCGTAGGTGCAAAGAGGCATTTCATTGAATCAAGCAAAATTGAAGATTTAGATGTGGTTTGAAAGCCAACTTTTGAATTAAAATTGTTTTTTGAAAAGAGGAAAACCATTATAAAACTGTTTAAAGAAAATAAAGCAAAACTAAAGCTGTAGTTGTATGTACATAAAGATTTGATTAAAATGTGGTTTGAAAGCCAACTTTTGAAATAATAGGAAAATTGTTTTTGAAAAGAGGAAAATTAACTATCATAAATTATGGAAAATTTTCAAAAATGGATTTAAAAACAAAGAAAATATATCTCTGTGTTTATGAAAGAAACAAAATATGCACATCAATACCATTCGAAGTGCATGCATATATTAGTACACTTTTTAGTAGATTTTGGAGTAGATTTCTACTCCAATATTTATAAATAATAAATGGATAGTTTATTTCGATTAAGTTCAGTTCAGTTTTTAGTGTATTACACTAGGACTTGTTGGTTGTGTAGAGTGTCAAATATGATCATTGTTCACAGTTTCTGTTTCAATGCAATAATATAAATCATACAATAAATAGAATACTGAAATTACGTCTTACGGAGGAGTAGACCAGAAGGCCAATAAGGCCAGATAAGAGCCTACCCCATTGAAGGAAAATTGTTACAAGAAAAAGGAAAGTTCACAATACAAAACAAGACAACATAAAAAGGATGCCAGCCCAAAATAAAAATGCAATTCAATGTTTAGATTCAATCATAATTTTGAATAAGAGATGCTTTGAGGTGTTTACGAAAATGTATGATAGTTTTGGATTCTTTTATTACTTTCGATAGTGAATTCCACAAAATCGGACCAGATGAACGGGTGCTGCGATCAGAAAAAAACTTTTCTATTCTTTGTCACACAAAGATTAGTGGCATATCTTGTTTGGTAATCATGAACTTCCGAATGTTTAGTAAAATAATAGGTAAATGCAGTTGGTAAATCGTTGATGGAAAATCTGTACATAAATACCCCTAATTCAAGTGTACACATATCAGCAACAGTGAGCAAGTTAAGTTTTGCAAATAAAGGTGCTGTATGAGCTCTATAATGACTATTTGAAATAGTTCTTATTGGCCATTTTTGAATTTTTATCAATTTATCTAAATATGATTTACATGTATTTCCCAAAATTAGGATACCATAAGATAGATATGGTAATACTAGAGTACAATAAAGCGTGTGCAATATACGAGCAGGAATGGAGTGTTTCAGCTTGTTAATAACTCCTATGTTTCTGGACACAGTTTTTATTATACAATTGATATGAGGTTTCCATGTTAAGCATTCATCAACAAGTATTCCAAGAAATTTTGTAAATTGAACTCTTTCAAGGACTGTATCATCGAGAACGACTTTCAAATTAAGGAGTGTTTCGTTTGATGTCATGTGAGGTGTGCCTAAAATCATATAATTAGTTTTACTGGCATTTACTGACAATTTATTGGCTCTAAACCAATTACTGGCTTCTTCGAGTTCTTTATTAATTACATTGATTTTGTTTCCAATATCTTTATCAGAATATATAATAGTTGTATCGTCAGCAAAAAGTATGAAGTCAAGTATATGGTAGTATGTGTAATATCATTAACATATAAAATGAACAGCAGTGGACCCAAAATAGAACCCTGTGGAACACCACACGCAATATTTTGGATGTTGGAATTGTACTCATTGAAAGTAACAAATTGTTTTCTATTATTTAAATAACTCCTAAACCATTCCAATACTATTCCCCGGAATCCGTAATGCTCTAATTTGTGAAGTAGTATGCCATGATCAATGGTGTCGAACGCCTTTGATAGATCTAAAAATATTCCAAGTGTTGTTTCATCTTTTTCAACGGCAGTATTAATTTTGTCTACAAGTTGCTCGACGGCCATAAAAGTTGAATGTTTTGGGCGAAAACCAAACTGTTTGTCATTAAGGATTCCGTGAATATTAATATATTCAACACATCTATTAAACACAAGTCTTTCAAGAATTTTGGAAAAGCATGGGAGAAGTGAAACGGGGCGATAATTGGAAAAAATATTAGCATCTGACTTTTTGTATATAGGAATAACCTTTGCTATCTTAAGATTGTTTGGTACAATACCAGATGTCAATGATAAGTTAAAAATGCTCATGAGTGGTTTGGCAATTTCCTTGCTTACTTTTTTAACAATAAAATTACCAATGCTGTCATGACCAGCACTTTTGTTTTCACTAAATTTGTCAATGATTTTTAAGATATCAGACTCGATGATTGGTTTCATGTACATACAATTTGTATTCATGTCATGAAGATAGCCATAATAATTTTTACCAGTATTTTGGATTTTAGACGCCAAGTTTGGGCCTACATTAACAAAAAAATTATTGAACTGATTTGTTACTTCTCCAGGCTCAGAATATAGGTTACCACTTTCATCTTTGAACTCAGTTTGATTCGTGGGTTTCTTACTTTTGCCAATAATCAAGTTTATTTCTTTCCATGTTTCCTTCATCTTGTTTTTTGATTTCTCAAATTTGTTATAATAGAACATTCTTTTTGACTTTCGTATGAGCATGTTTAACTTATTTTTGTACGATTTAAATTGTTGTAGCTTACATTCAGTCGGATTATTTAGATACTGCTTGTACAACTTGTTTTTCTTGTTTATACTTTTAAGCAATCCCTTTGTAATCCATGGCGATAATGGATCCCTTTTTCTCTTAATACAATATTTCTTAAGAGGAACACATTCGTCATACAAATTATCAAATACTTTCATAAAATTGTCATAATCATCATTTACATTTGTATTGTTGAGTACTTCGTTCCATTCCACTTTGGATAGTTTTTGTTTAAGTAGATCAACATTGTTTTTACTATAATTTCTTTTAAAAGTATATTTAATGCTCGTTTTTTTTCGATTTCAAAACAGACAAATTGGTAGATAAAAGAGTTGGCAAATGATCACTTATATCAGTAAGGAGGATTGAAGATTGTATAATATCATGGTTATTTGTCAAAATATTATCGATACATGTAGCTGACGAGGCAGTTATCCTAGTTGGCTTGTAGACTGATGGAAGCATGGAGAAAGAATAGATGAATTCGAGATATTCATGAATGGATCTTTCAGAATCAGCCTTTAATAAGTCAATATTAAAATCACCTAAGATATAGGTCATGTTATTTTCAGAATTGATTTTTTCAAAGATTTCAGAAACATCATGAGTAAAATTATCAATTGGGGTGTGGGGTCTATAAATAACTCCTACGAGAACATTCTTATTGTTACCAGTCTCAATTTCGACAAAACATGATTCAAAACTAGAATTCGCAATACACATGTCTGTCCTTAGTTTATATGTTAGGCAATCTGATATATGTATAAACATACTCCACCCTTGTCTCGATCAATTCTATTTGTTTATTCAATGTTGTATCCATCTAGTTTATGTAAAGCATTTGGTTTGTCTTTTAGATGAGTCTCAGATATCCCTATTACATTGCAATCACAATCGAGTTGTTTTAAACATTCTTTAAATGAGTCAAAATTTTTTGATAGGCTTCTGATATTTACATGTAATAGATTAAATGTTTGGGATCTCACATCATCATCCAAATAGAATTGATCAGGTGTTACATAAGAGCAATTGTGGATATCGTCATTAATATTTATGTCGACATAACCATTCTTTGTTGAATCTGACTCAAATCTTAGGGGATTAAATATCATTTTGTCATATAACTTAAAATCTAAACCTGGTATTTGAAATAAATTAGAATCATTGATATCATCAATTTCATGTTCTAGAAGAATTGAATTTCTGCCTTTTTTTGCAAGCTTAGCATTGCCAAAAAATCCACATTGTATTTTGCTTAAATCAACATTTACAGGGCAGCCACACTTTATTACCCCATTATGATGTCAGTTTTTGACCGATTTCCATAATTTTGTTGTCAATGAAAAGAGGAGATCCTAATAAACATCTATACTTTAATCAACACTAAATAGGTGGGAATTATGAGGTTCTTCTTAATCCGCAAGTAAACATAATCCCACTTGCATGTATGCCATAGATTCTGATGTGCGAGTCACACATGCAACGCAGTTGTGCGGTGTTCAACTACGCACGTGTGTATCTGTATCAATTCACAAGGTAAAGAATATAAGCCTGCCCATTTGGTGTTGATCAAAGAATAAACTTTGGGAATGTTATCTTTGAATTATTGGGATGTAACCCTTCAAATGCAGGAATTTAATCACGCCACATACCGGTATCTTTGATTTCTCCATGCAGTTTATCGGGTAAGCAGATGCATCTTGTTGACATCTATCGACACCTGTACATGCAAAATATACATGCCATAGATATCATTTTTTGCACCATAATGTACACAAAGACGAGAGACCATCCTGACAAAAGTTCATCGATATAGCTCTTTTCTTTCTTGGTGATCTTTAAAGTTTTTAATACCCCTTTGTACATACACATGTCAGATTGTCACAATTTTTGATGTACATGGCACTACCAAATCGGCGATAGTCAATAAAAGACACATAATGAACTTCTTATTTGGCAACCACTGTTCATTAGGTATTAATTATCTGATGCATGACAGGTTTTCTGTAAATTCACGAAACCGGCCTAAATTTTTGCATGGCATTTGACACTTGTTCTCTAAGATATGTTCTAAATAGCATTTGACTAAATACACTAACATATCATTTATGACTTTTTATACATCTGGTAGAATTTGAGTTGATATTGTGATTATTTGTTTGGAACAGTAAATTTTTAAAATAATAATTTGAATGAAGACAAATTGCATTTTATCTATTTTGAATGAAGATGTATGAATTTTTTGAAATATCTGATACCATATCGACTCATTCAAATCAAATATTTGCTATCTGACATATTCACTCTGAAAAGTGGATCATGTGGGCTAACGCCTTAACTGGGATTGGTTTCAACACCTGTAATTCTATATCTGATCAGTCAGTTGATATTCTGGTCAGTTCACACATTATCCTATTTGCAGACATATGTGGCAGAGTGACAGACCAACAATACAGTACCAGTAATTGGTGTCTTATCATCACATATATATGACTACAAATCCATATGTTGGTCGATATTGGGCAATATCCGCTTGACAGGTGATGAGTTTTCTATTAAGTTAGCTTATGAACTAAACTGTAAAGTGACAGCTTTGAATTATCAACGTATTTTCTGGTACATATCTAAATTGATTTTTAGTCACCAAACCACTAAATATTTTTCACAATGAAGATTCAACCTATTGACCTCTGATTTTACTCCAACATATTGGGCAATATCGTAATATGATAGATGATGAGTTTTCTCTTAACAATTCTTAAGATTTGAAACAAAATGATCAGTGACAGGTTTTGGCTATGTAGTATTTTATGCCATTAACATAGATCCAACACTCTTGGTATATCACCAATTTAAATCAAACATATAGGTACTTAGAATGTCTATCCTGCATTATTATTGCATCATGTTGGATATTTTCAGAGCAAAGTACCTATATTTTTGGGTCAAAACAGAATGCTTTTCATGAGCAGGTCATTTATCTGATGGCACCATTTTAGGCATATTCACTCCATCACTCTAAAGTGAAAACACCTTTTAGGCACTTACCCATAATGCTGTGCAATCAAAACAGCATCAAAGCATACAAAGACAACATTTTTTTTCAGGATTTGCCATCAGCTGGAGACTATATCATTTATCATCATTCTTTCAATATTTTCCAAAACCAATTTGGCTCCAATTTGGCATCAAAAAGCAGTACACAATTTTTTTCCTTTATTTCCCAGTGCTCGGCTTTGATATATTTCAAGTGCTTGCCAATAGCCAGTACATGGAGAGGAAGAAGTGCTTTGTACAAAAAAGGGTTACATAAATATGCTGTCCAAATAGATTACAAGCGGGATGTATTTTTGTATTTTGTTATGTCTACGTATGAATGGTAATTGAGTTATTTGCTCAGTGGTACACCCCATCAAGACCAAACTTGAGTATCCTATTTCCCCCAGGTAATTGTGCTCCCTGATACTCTCTCAAATTGGACCATATGAGCACCTTGATTTAGATAAGTTTCAACACCTGCAATTCTATATCTGTTCAATCAATTGACAATCTGGTCAGTACACACTATCCTATTTGCAGACATAATGTGGCAGAGTGACAGGCCAACAATACTGTACCAGTAATTGGTTTCTTATCATCACAGATATTAGACTACAAATCCATATGCTGGTCGATATTGGGCAATTTCAAGATGACAGGTGATGAGTTTTCTATTAGGTTAGCATATGAACCAAACTGTTAAGTGACTGCTTTTTATCAAAGACTTTTCTGCTATGATAAAGAGAGCTATTGGTGAAATTAATTGATTTTTAGTCTCCAAACCACTAGTATGTTTTTCACAATTAAGATTCATGCCATTGACTTCTGATTTTACTCCAACATATGAGGTATTGGACAGTATCCCTAATATAATGAGTTTTCTCTTAAGATTTGAACCAAAATGATAAGTGGCAGGTTTGGGTTATGAAATATTATAATATCATCAACACAGTTCTAACTCTCTTGATATATACAAATTTAAATCAAACATACAGGTACTTAGAATGTCTATCCTGCTTTATGAACCAGATCATTGCATTGTGTAAGAGATATTCAACGCAAAGTACCTATATTTTTATTTTTGGGTCAAAACAGAATGTTTTTAAGTCAAGAGCAGGTCATTTATCTGATGGCACCATTTTAGGTATATTTACTCCATCATTCTACTTTAAGGTGGCAACAGCTTTTAGACACTGATGCTGTGTAATCAAAACAGCATCAGAGCATACAAAGACAACTTTTTTTCAGGATTTGCCAGCAACTGGATTTTTATATCAATTATCATCATTCTTTCAATATCTTCCCAAACCAATTTGGCTCCATTTAAACTAAAAATTATTGGCATCAAAAAGCAGTACAAAAATGTTATCTTTATTTCCCAGTGCTTGGCTTTGATATATTTCACGTGCTTGTCAATAGCAGCAGTACATGGGGAGGAAGAAGAGAAGTAATTAGTACTGACTAAAAAGGCCAGGGTTACATAAATATGCTGCCCAAATAGATAACAAGTGGGGTGTATTTTTGTATTTTTTTAGGTCTATGTATGGGTGGCAATTGAGTTATTTGCTCAGTGGTACACCCCATCAAGACCAAACTTGAGTATCCCATTTCCCCAGGTAATTGTGCTCTCTGATGCTCTCTCAAATTAGACTATATGAGTACCTTGATGGGATTGGTTTCAACACCTGCAATTCTATATCTGGTCAATCAATTAACATTCTGGTCAGTACACCCCATCCTATTTGCAGACATGTGTGGCAGAGTGACAGGCCAACACTACTGTACCAGTAATTGGTTTCTTATCATCACAGATATATGACTACAAATCCATATGTTGGTCGATATTGGGTAATTTCAAGATGACAGGTGATGTGTTTTCTATTAGGTTAGCATATGAACCAAACTGTTAAGTGACTACTGCTTTTTATCAAAGACTTTCCTGCTATGATCAAGAGAGATATTGGTGAATTAAATTGATTTTTGGTGTCTAAACCACTAATATTGTTTTTTCACAATTAAGATTCAACCTATTGACCTTTTATTTTACTCCAACATATCCTAATATGATAAATGCCAGGATTGATGATGAGTTTCTCTTAAGATTTGAACCGAAATGATCAGTAACAGGTTTGTGTTATGATGTATTATGGCGTCAACACAGATCCAACTCTCTTGGTATATAGCAATTTAAATCAAGCATACAGGTACTTAGAATGTCTATCCTGCATTGTGAACCATATCATTGCATAATGTAGGAGACATTCAGTACATATATTTTGGGGTCAAAACAAAATGCTTTTAAGTCATGAGCAGGTCATTTATCTGATAACACCATTTTAGGTATATTCACTCCATCATTCTACTCTTAAGTGGCAACACCTTTTAGACACTTACCAACAATGGCATCAAAGGACACAAAGAAAAAAATCAGGATTTGCCAGCAGGTGGATTTTTATATCAGTTATCATCATTCTTTCAATATTTTGTCCAAACCAGTTTGGCTCCATTTGAACTCCAAATATATTGGCAGTACAAAAAATTTATCTTCATTTCCTAATGCTTGGATTTGATATATTTCCTGTGCTTCAAAAGAGCCGATGCATGGAGAGGAAGAAGAGTAGTGCTTTGTACAAAAGAGGGTTACATAAATATGCTGCCCAAATAGATAACAAGTGGGTGTATTTTTGTATTTTGCCGGTTATGTCTACTTATGGGTGGCAATTGAGTTAATTGCTCAGTGGTACACCCCATCAAGACCAAACTTGAGTATCCCATTTCCCCCAAGTAATTGTGCTCCCCGATGCTCTCTCAAAATAGAATATATGAGCACCTTGATGGGATTGGTTTCAACACCTGCAATTCTATATCTGGTCAGTTGACAATCTAGTCAGTACACCCCATCCTATTTGCAGACCTGTGTGGCAGAGTGACAGACCAACAATACTGTACCAGTAATTGGTTTCTTATCATCACAGATATATGACTACAAATCCGTATGTTGGTCGATATTGGGCAATATCCACTTGACAGGTGATGTGTTTTCTATTAGGTTAGTATATAAGCCAATCTGATAAAGTGATAATTGACAGGACTGGGATATGAAAGTATTAACTGCCATCAGCACAGAGCCAATGAATGTTCTTGGTTTACAACTCATGATTTTCATGTTCTTAACCACCAAATTTTTGACTGGTCGCATTGTTGCTCAAAGGGAAGCAAATTAGTGGCAACAGCTTTACTAATATCTGCTCTGGTTGGCAAAATCAAATTGGGGTATCCGGCTTGAATATATTCGATGCTTTAAAATCATGGATGTAGTACATAAACACATAACCAAAAGCCATTATAAGGGGAATTGTTGATGGATGAGTTTAACTAGTTTAAGATTTGAGAAATAGACAGTGCTGACCACTGCAGATATCTGAAGCACTTTACCAGTTTGTTTATGTCTCACCTAAGTATCAACTATTTGATCTGTTTAGGGGATACTTCTTGGAAGAGGTTTCCAAAACATAGCTTTAGGCATGTGTTTTTTGGTCTTAATGTGTTCTTATAATTCCGAATATGCTTTTGGTAACATGCTAAATTTTTAAGAATTTACACATTTACAAATCCAATGAATTATTATACCTTTGAACTGATGATTTAGTTTAATTGCATTTAGCCAATATTATCTATCTAGATTGCAATGATAAATATTCTCTTAGAATTGATCATTAATGTATGATCCAACAATTGATTGAGTAGGAGTTTCACACCAATGAAATTTGAAAATGATGATTACTTGTAATCTTAATTCCTGAAACACTTACTAGTGACCAGCATAAATCTCAGCGCTACTTCAATGTTGACCCATACACTGACCAGTGTTTATGCACTGACATTCTTACTACCATCCTATTCAAGCAAAGCTTCTCAGTTCTTCAGATGAATGTCTCACCTTATTTCCCCTGCCTCAGGGAATCCTATCACCTCATTTATCAAGCAGTTCATGTATTGAAGTACACGCCTTGAGGGTTCTCTATCCAAACGGCTCTCTAGTCATTAATGTGAAGTAGCGACAGGGACTCGAGGGATAGTGATCCTTACAGTGTATTTGCCTTTTTTGAGATGAATACTGACCGATTGAATAGACTGAGATAGGGTGTCTGAGATTTTAACCACAATGACCGACATGATATGTTGTAGGTAAATGTAAACTTTGAATAATTGGATTAATTGAACATGTCCCATTTTCAGTCTATTGGTGCTAATGACACTCAGCTTTGGTCTAGAAAAAGTTGTTTTATGCTCTTAGAAAGTGGTCACAAGTTTCGTACTAAAAATTGTAACAGGCTTCACTTCATATTTTCATTTTATTGGTACTTTCATGTGATATTATTTGCCAAATTAAAGCATAAATGTGACTTGCTCCCACATAACCCGGACAAAGTCGCCAGAACACTTAAAGAGATATAGCCCAATAAACTTGTTACAAATCAATAGAAAACAAAGGATTTTTCAACCTAAATTTCACTTTTTGACATACAAAACAATGAGCGATCCTGGAGTGTGATATATCATTGGAAAGCTTATAATTTTGCCATTTTAAATTTGGTAAAATTTGAAAAACGGATTTGTGCGACTTTGTCCGGGTTTCGACAGAGCAGGTCACAAATGTCAAATAAAGATTCATTTTCTTTACATCTAGCCAATATTACCTACAGAGATAGCAAATATGAACAACAGAAATTAATCAAATGTTTCACAATTGTTGAGGAGAAATCTGTCAAAACACTTAAATTTGAAAATATTAAGTGATTGTAATACATATTTCTGTAACTTAGTGCTTCCATTTAAATGACTAACATTTTAAAGTACAATCTAAGGGTTACTATGGTGGTGATATATGCCCTGACATTAACAGTATAAATCTTGGTGCTACTATAGTGTTGACCCACACACTGACTCACTACCATCCTATTCAAGCAAAGCTTCTCAGTTCTTCAGATGAATGTCTCACCTTATTTCCCTGCCTCAGGGAATCCTATCACCTCATTCATCAAGCAGTTCATGTATTCAAGTACACGCCTTGAGGGTTCTCTATCCAAACGGCTCTCTAGTCATTAATGAAGTAGCGACAAGGACCTGAGGGATGATGATCCTTACAGTGCATTTGCCTTTTTGATATGAATACTGACCGATTGAATAGACTGAGCAGAAATTGGGTGTTTGAGGCTTTAACCACAATGACCAACATGATATGTTGTAGCAAAACATAGACTTTGAATGGAATTGATAGATTGAGTGTCCTATTTACAATCTTCATAAATGATGCAAATGTTTACTGTGAAGAATCTTGCATAAGTCTTAGATAAATGACTTTCAGCTTTGAAGATGTGCAAGTTATATTTCAAACGAAGTAATAGAATATTGCTTTGATTTAGTGCAATAATTTTTTAATATAAATTGTTTTTGCACTATTGACAGTGCTAGTTTTATTCCGATGAGTTATTAAAGGTACAATTCATGATTCTGATAGATAAATAAAAAGAAGAGCATAACATAAATGTATGCTGAAAATTTCACTTGATTCCGATCATTCAATTTCAAGTTACAAGCTTTAAATCCCATAGGCTACTGTCGGGGCACTGACAGTAATTAGAAAATGACACAATTTCTCTTTTTTCTTAAAAATGCAAGCACATTTGAAAGAATGGCTTGGTGTTTCTAACATATACCAGTCAAGGAATCTTAACTTGATTTTGATAGAGGTCACTTTGAGGGTGAAAAGTGGATCATGAATTGCCCCTTTAAAACAGGCTGGGAAATACTCAGTATTTACATCAACTATTTGTTATGACTCTTTACTTGCAAGCTAGTTGTTTAAACTATAAACATGTACAAATGTCAAAGTTAATTTGAGCATGAAATATAAAATGATCTCAAAAATCAATATAAATCTGAAAAATTGGAAATGCAGTATTTTTGTGGGAGTGGAAAGACTAGGATAGGGAGGGAGTTCTTGGTTTAGGTAGAATGAGAAAGCTTTTGATCTGCAACATTTTGCGAGGGGTGGGGAAGGGTGAAGGGGAGGAAGCACTAAGTGTGACTTGACCACAGTGTGCTTTTTCAGAAAAAGAGATGTTGCTATCCCCTAATAGCAACACTCTTAGTGGTCTTCCATTCATTGAAACCTCTAGAGAAAAGGTACTTTTTCTGAATGTATTACTTGTCACATTTCAACAGACATAAAATATGAATATCTATCGCAAGTGTATCATCTATCATTATCCAACATTAAATGTGCCAAACAGCCATATCTGTGACATTTAATCAGTGATTGCATTTCCATTATATCTGCTACTCATTGCTACCCTGTGTAGTAAGGTTAATCTATCTATCAACAGAGATTTTGGTGTGTCAGACACAAAAATATATGATGTGGGTCAGGAATGTGGGATTTGTTGACATATCAACTTATAAGTGGTTAATTATCTCAATGAATTTTTTACCTACATATTTTTTACATGCATTCAAAAAGGGAATCCGCACTCATCAGCCACTATTGTAACCCTATGGGAATGAGTGCTGTCTTGACTGTTGCTTATGCTTTGGTCGCATAAGACCCCCCCCAAAAAAATAAAAAAAATAAATAAAAAAAAAAATAAATAAATAAATAAATAAATAAATAAATAAATAAATAAATAAATAAATAAATAAATAAATAAATAAATAAATAAATAAATAAATAAATAAATAAATAAATAAATAAATGAATAAATGAATAAATAAATAAATAAATAAATAATAAATTAAAAATAAATAAATACATTATAAATAAATAAATTGTAGTGTTGCCTCTTTTGAGATTTTCTTATAAAGTCAGTCTGATAGTTGCCTCATTATAATTCAAGCAAATGTGTGTCTGAAAACTCAACATTGAGTACCTCAGATCCAAGTACGGCTTGTCAGGTTTCAGATTGAATATTTTTTAATGATTCTAAACCACCATTCTCAACAGGCAGCTCGTGAAGAACTGCAGTTGTGGGAAAAAAAATAAAGGAATAAAGGTCATTTCTTTGAATAAAAATATCACCCCCTGCAGATGTTTCATTTTTAATGTAAATGTGAATGTAAATGTGAATGTAGGTCAATACTATGTACCTTGAAATGCTTGAACATACTGTCTATAGGAAGTTATTATCACATATACATCACTTTTATCAAAGAGGTGTTCCCCACCTGGTATATAGCTTTCAACATGAATGTAGGTCAGTACATTAAGCCTGACCATTGTCTATGGAAGCGGAGACACATTCGTTAAGGATGTTTCCGTAGTCATATACTTTTTCAATAGAAAAGACATGCTGCTAACTAACTGTCCATCTTGTTATGTGAAGTATGGATTATCTTTTTAGACAAGGTGGCCTATTTGTGACCTACTTAACTAATTAGGTGTAAGTAAATTGTGGAATGGATCCGTCTGATGCTGATGGCGAAAGAGTGTGTACTAACATGTAAGGTCTTCGTCTGGTACTTACAGATTTTTAGTAACAGAAATAATGAAAAAGAGATCATAGAAAGTTTCTCCTATAATTATTGTTGGCAATTACTGTTGGCATTTGAGGCAATTAGTGCACTTCAAATTAATAGTTTTGCTTATAGAATGTGAGACATTGCACTATGAGGCTTATTTATAGTTCACAATTTTCATATATTTGTTATCATGCAATTGCCAATAAAATTAATCTTTAAGGTGATTTGATTTTTTTTTCATAACTGATCTTTTGAAATCACTGAAAAATTCCTTTTGGGCACAAACAAGTAATCATGCACCTCAATGTAGGTCAGAATCCGGGGGGGGGGACACTCAACTTTGAAAGTGGTAGGTATGTCAGGCGCTTGAATTGAAATTTTGGCCTAAAATAACCTCTTGCGCTGGATATTTTCGCATTTCCTGAGCAATTTTTGCAGTTAGAGCTAAAATTTTGAGTCAAAAGGACTGAATCACGCTGAAAATGGGGATCTAGTGAGCGGCCTGGCGGCCTGAAAAAGGGTGGTCTTGGCCGCCGGACATATATACCCTGCCCACATATGTGAGTCCCCCCCAGAATCAGAATAGAGTAAAACAGATGCATCCAGGAAGCGGACGTCTACAAAGCATTCATCACGTCACATCTTGTCATAAAACCATGTTACCATGTAGTGCCTATCTGTTGAGTTGTTGAGATGGAAATTAAACTCGTCATCTCTGTGTTTGCACATTTGCTTGGTACTTCCCTTGCCTGCTCTACTTAGAGTATTGGATGTGATCCATTATGACAGTGTACATTTCAGCCGTAGGTGCAAAAGAAGCATTTCTAGACTGAATCAAGCAAAATTGAAGCTGTAGTTTCATGTACATAAAGATGTGGTTTGAAAACCAACTTTTGAATTAATAGGAAAATTGTTTTTGAAAAGAGGAAAATTAACTATCATAAATTATGGAAAATTTTCAAAAATGGGTTTAAAAACAAAGAAAATATATCTCTGTGTTTATGAAAGAAACAAAATATGCACATCAATACCATTCGAAGTGCATGCATATATTAGTACACTTTTTAGTATATTTTGGAGTAGATTTCTACTCCAATATTTATAAATGATAAATGTAGTTTATTTCGATTTAGTTCAGTTCAGTTTTTAGTGTATTACACTAGGACTTGTTGGTTGTGTAGAGTGTCAAATATGATCATTGTTCATAGTTTCTGTTTCAATGCAACAATATAAATCATACAATAAATAGAATACTGAAATTACGTCTTACGGCGGAGTAGACCAGAAGGCCAATAAGGCCAGATAAGAGCCTACCCAATTGAAGGAAGATTGTTACAAGAAAAAGGAAAGTTCACAATACAAAACAAGACAACATAAAAAGGATGCCAGTCCAAAATAAAAATGCAATTCAATGTTTAGATTCAATCATAATTTTGAATAAGAGATGCTTTGAGTTGTTTACGAAAATGTTTGATAGTTTTGGATTCTTTTATTACTTTCGATAGGGAATTCCACAAAATCGGACCAGATGAACTGGTGCTGAGATCAGAAAAAAACTTTTCTATTCATTGTCACACAAAGATTAGTGGCATATCTTGTTTGGTGATCATGAACTTCCGAACGTTTAGTAAAATAATAGGTAAATACAGTTGGTAAATCGTTAATGGAAAATCTGTACATAAATACCCCTAATTCAAGTGTACACATATCAGCAACAGTGAGCAAGTCAAGTTTTGCAAATGAAGGTGCCGTATGAGCTCTATAATGACTATTTGAAATAGTTCTTATTGCCCATTTTTGAATTTTTATCAATTTATCTAAATATGATTTACATGTATTTCCCCAAATTAGGATACCATAAGATAGATATGGTAATACTAGAGTACAATAAAGCTATGCAATATACGAGCAGGAATGGAGTGTTTCAGCTTGTTAATAACTCCTATGTTTCTGGACACAGTTTTTGTTATACAATTGATATGAGGTTGCCATGTTAAGCATTCATCAACGAGTATTCCAAGAAATTTTGTAAATTGAACTCTTTCAAGGACTGTATCATCGAGAACGACTTTCAAATTACGGAGTGTTTCGTTTGATGTCATGTGAGGTGTGCCTAAAATCATATAATTAGTTTTACTGGCATTTACTGACAATTTATTGGCTCTTAACAAAAACTGACTTCTTCGAGTTCTTTATTAATTACATTGATTTTGTTTCCAATATCTTTATCAGAATATATAATAGTTGTATCGTCAGCAAAAAGTATGAAGTCAAGTATATTGGTAGTATGTGTAATATCATTAACATATAAAATGAACAGCAGTGGACCCAAAATAGAACCCTGTGGAACACCACACGCAATATTTTGGATGTTTGAATTGTA
>JXSR01S008556.1:22547-36204 GCA_000969725.1 Ophiothrix spiculata
CCATATGCAGAGGAAATCTTGGATCTATGTGACAGACATGGCATTGTAGTCATTGATGAGAGTCCTGGAGTTGGTATCACAAGGTATGTAACCCCGGGGGTGGGGTGGTGCTAATGGCTTCCGTACCAGTCACTACCCATAATATGCAGAGGGAATATTGGATCTATGTGATCGACAATGGCATTGTAGTCATTGATGAGAGTCCTGGAGTTGGTATCACAAGGTATATAAATAATACAACCCCAGGGTGGCGTGGGGTGGTAGTTTGTTGCACTCACATTTTATGAACATGGTAAGCCCCCCCCCCCTCCACCTTTTTTTCAGGCCTTCAAACTGCTTATGTCCCTACCGAACGAGTTTGGGATGGAGACTATCAAATGAGCTCCATCTGTGTGTCCGTGCAGAAAATGTTAACCCAAATGTTAACCTACATTTTCTCAGAGACTGAGGGTCGCGCATTCCTGAAACTTAATGGGTGGGTGCCCCTTGACCGTCCAAAGACCGAGTTTGTATCAGTTAGTGGATCAAATTAAAGGTCATCGGGGTCATCAGGGGTCATTAAAGGTCAAATGGGGTAAACCTTGGTGTACGGACATGAAACTAAGAGGGCGGGGTCGATTGTTGATGCCAAACATTTTTGAGGTCACTTCAAGGTCATCAAGGGTTATTCAATGTCACATGAGTTCAGCTCAATGTACTTTTCTGATCTCCACATTCGGCGGGAACATATTTTACGCATCGCGTAAACCCGAGTTCTACTTGTTAGACACTCATTCAGCATAATTCAGTTCTTCAGACCTCATTATGAGGAAAAATACAGTGTCTTAGTTGTATCTTCATCTCAAACTGCTATTTTTGGCTGAAACGTCAGTTAAATAGACCCTCAAAAATCAATTTCAAAGGCCCATACTTTTGCACAAATCAGTTAAGATTCGATATATGTATAGACCTGTCGACAGAGAGTGGAATTGCTTTTGTCGACAACATTGTCAGCATACAGCTTGTTTATTGCAGTAAAAACTCCCTACTTTTGTCAACCAAATTTGCAACTTTGGGCACAAATCTTTAAAGGTTTTACAAAAAAACCTAAATTTCCATCATTTAGTGCAAATTTTTGTGAAAGCCATCAAAATAACAACATTTTGTGAAGAAAATGGATTTGAAATGCTTGAGACCCGACATGATGGCACATCTCTATATTAACCACTTTAGTACTATAGGTAGCCCAAAGGGCCAATATACCTTTGTACAAATGCAGCAACCTTGAAATTTTAGACCAACTGAACTTATCTCTGTGTAATTCCATCTCTTTCACAGCTTAGATAATTATGACAACACATCCCTTGCTCATCATATGGAAGTGATGAGTGAGATGTGGAGAAGAGACAAGAATCGGCCATCGGTTGTCATGTGGTCTGTCGCTAACGAACCTAACTCTGATATTGCTGCTGCTGGCCCGTACTTCAAGTGAGTATTGTACAATGTACACCTTAACTGCCACATGTAGAAGCCTGGGTTTATACTGTAAAAAAAAAAAGTTTTGTCTCAAAGCTGACGCACCATTTGTAAAATCAGGCGATTTTGAAAAAAATGTAATGCAGAAATTTTTTTATTTCATTTGCTTGCACGATCTCGTGACAGTCATGGAGGAGAATGTAATTTTAAAGATTCAGATGCTTTGCGGAAAGTTACGAAAATGGTTTCTACATGAATCGTTGAACAATAAACCCCTCAGTGAGAAGTAGTAGTTGACATTACAACCGGAAATAACCCGTGCTTAAAGATAGGCGATCTATTTACTGGCTTAGGTATAATTGATGATGCTGACGGTGCAGAATTCGACGCATTGCATGCGATTCGTACAAAGTTTAGAATCTTAAAAAAAAAAAAAAAATGCATTCCGCATTACTTTTCAAATCACTCATCAGCTTTGAGACAAACCTTTTTTTTTTTTGGCCTAATCATACTAAATTTAATTTTACAGGCCTGGAGGAAGGATGTATTGATATTAGTTCCTTGCATGGTAATCACCCTGAATCGCAGGTCCTATAAGTCGTCATGTTAGTGCAAGAAAGTTATAGCTGCCTTACGTCATAAATTTGGATTGCACACTGTATGACCTCCTGTCTTGGGTCAGTCACCTGAAGAACCATTTCAAGAATCACTGACATAAGACAGGAAGATTTTGAGGGATTTTTCACATTCTTGTGACAAGGTGTAAAATAAATATAACTTAGGGCAGCCATTGCAGATACGACTTTCTTGCACTCACATGACGAAGTTACCCTATGTGAGACCCAAATGAGACAATAAGCTACCATCTGTTTGAATATATATCTCGTCATGTAAGTGCAAGAAAGACATATATGCAATAGCTGCCATTTGTCATTAATATGGAATGCACACTGTACAATCTACAGTCTCAGGTCAGGGGCTCTTGACACTGAAGAACCATTTCAAGAACCACTGACTTCTGACAGGGAAATTTGGAGGGATTTTTCACATTCTAGTGATTAGGTATTAAATAAATATAACTTAAGGCAGCTATAGATACGATCTTGTTTAACAGAATACACTTTCTGTGACCATATGCAATTGTGATGCTGCAATTGTTACAGAAAAAAGAGGAAAATGTAACTGTACAATATTTGAACAATTTTTATGTGTTTCTAGGTATCTGAAGCATTTCTATATCATTATCATAATTCAACTACTCTTTCTGAGTTCGATACAATATCAGAGATTGAAAAAGTCAAATGTGATAAGACTTGAAGAGCACCAGGTTGATTTTGATACCCTCTCATTTTCTGGCACAATCAATTTTTAATTTCTTATTTACATAACAGCCTCATCCCCAGAGTTGCATACTTTTACGTTTGTATTTGAAGAGCAAACAAGAAGCAAGCTAAGGGTTAAATCTCCCAAATGCATTTCAGAGGTTGAGGTCAATTTGTTAAAAGTAAACTATACGCATGTTGAAATAGAAGCTTACACATTTTAAATTCATTCATTGATCATTGTCATTTACAGACGTACAATAGATTGTTTCAGAAACCTGTATCTATAGCATCCTGCAACATTCCTGATTCACTCATCAGGGTGTGATCAAATGTTTGCCAATAGGCCACTCAAAAAAATTATTGGACAGTGTAAGCAGGAATCCAGAGTGCAGGGCCCCATTGTTTGTAAATGCAACCTTTACCATGGATTTTTGTTTAAATTGTCCAATAATTTTTTTGTTTGGCCTATAGCATGATTGTAAGGATTAGGACATAAAATAACTCTACATTCATGCTCATGTGTTTTTGATACAGAAGCGTGATAGATCATGTCAGAACCCTGGATCCATTTCGTCCAGTCACGTTTGTCATGGGCGGTGGTACGACTCCACCAAGAGATAAAGTTGTAAGCAATTTGGTGCAAGTGGAACTCAACACATGTAAATGAGGCTTACATCTGAAATACTCCTATGGTACATGAATTTGTGAAGTGTATACAAACCATCATTAACTTTTATGTACTCATTATTTGGCAGCCTTGTTTATTTGTTTGAGTCACAGTTGAGAAAACTAATAGTCTTAATAACCTCCCCAAATCAAACAAAACTCACAGCAAAATACATTACCATTACCCAATCATTCCAACCTATTTATACTTTGATCAACACTAAATAGAATTATGAGGCTTTTCTTCATCCGCAGTAAACATAATACCAGTTACACGCGCCCCGTAGATAATGATGCGCGAGTCGCACATGCAATGCGCGCTGTGTCTCCTGCAGTTGTGCTGTGTCCAGCTACGCACGTGCTTATCTGTATCAATTCACGATGTGAAGAGGCCTGCCTATTTGGTGTTGATCAAAGTATAAAAGAATATGAAATGCTTATCTGTCAAAGTTCTCCTTATAGCATGAAGCCTTTGAGAGTCTTGGGGTCATCTTGTATATGTGATTTCCAAAAGTGAGGTAGACTTTTTTTAGGCTCCTGGACTGAGCATCTCCAAACCATTGCACCCTCTATGGCTATTAGTCCATTTCAACTATATTCAAGGTTCAAAAATAACCAAACATGATTTATGATTTTTTTCTGACAAATTTCATAGAAAAGAGTCAATTGTATTGAATAATATTCAATTTTAATGAAAATGGGGAAAGGGTTTTTTATAGGCATCCACTTGATTTAATTGTTTGTTTGTTTTTCATCTTTGGCACATTTCAAACACATCCGCCAATAAAAAAGTATTTCAGAATACATTCAGTTTCATGAAGGCTGCATTCATACAGGGTTTTTCTATTGAAGCAATTAACCAGTTAAATAACGGGAAAAAAATGGATTAAAAAAAACGGAAAAGGGATTAAAAAAGTCTAATAGAAAATCACCTTCTCTGGCATTTGCCCGAGAATGGCAGTGAAGATTCCTCCGGTATTTCACCGCCATTTATCCTTCAAAAGTAGGATTTTTAGCGGTGAAATACCGGTTAACCTGCAATAGAAAAGCAAATATAATTGCAGACAAGCAATATAATTGTAATAGATGCCATTTTATCAACATTATTGCAATGCTAGCAAGTCACAATATTATTTGGTGGCAATATAGCACATCCATCACATTTGGAAATGGTTTGTGTTTGTAGGGCTACTGACATGCTTTTATTTTTATTTTACTGAATGCACTTTCAAATTGTATTTAGAAGTTACCTATGCCTTTCTCCTGATGCAAGTTAGCGTCAGGTAATCATCGGCATTGCATTGTAATAGAAAAACAGCTCTTGCCGCTATTACCCGGATGCCCTGTTAAGCGTAATGATACCGTAAGATCAATAGAAAAATGCTGATAGTCTGTTCTTTCTTATAGGAGTGTTATCAGTCATATCGGATCTTTGGACCCAACTAGACCAGTAACTTTTGTGATGGGTGGTCGCAGCAAACTCGGCAAAGATCATGCTGTAAGACCAAGTGATTGCTTCTATACAGGGTATCCCAGAAAAAAACCTTACAATCTTTGCTTGTAATTTTCTTAGGTTTAATGGATAGTCAGAATGTATGTTAGGCAAAAAAAAAGAATGTAAGGCAAAAACAAAAAAACAAACAAGTTTGTCTCCTGTGGGTAGTCAAAAAACCTTTCTGCGAAATGCATTTTTTTATTTTATTTTATTTTATTTTATTTTTTTACTTTTTTAAGAGGTGCAAAGGCAAATTTTAATTGAAAATCTGCATGGGTGATGAATTTTTGGTAAGAAACCTGTGCGGTTTCGATTGTTTGTTGGAAAGAAAACACTTATTTAGTAACAATTTTGTAATTTTCCCCATTCTTTTTATCAAATTGGCTATTTTTGTTTTCTTAAATATCAAAATTAAAAAATGAAATGCGCAAATATATGATGCCAAAACAAAATGCGCGCGGCACACAGGAAACATACTAGTTTTTTTGGTTTTGCCTGAAGGTTTCATTTTATAGCCCATGAATTGAACTGTCAGATACCATTTGTGTCAATTCAATTGGTAGTGTACAACAAAAGTTATGTTTTATCAAATATTTGGGTGGATTTTTGTCTTGTCCAATTGTATGATTATTGGCCATAAAGTAGGGGTGTTTCTGAAAGAAATAAAAATGGGTCACCTTGGAAAATTTACCATATCTGTATTATTTTCACATCAACTTTATTCATTTTTTCAGCACAGATAAAAGAGAGCATGCACATAATAAGTTAGTAAACATTGTTACAGTTGAGTGAGCAGATCAATGAAAATACTCAATAGAACTTCATTTAAGGGGAACTTGGTCCAGAAAAATTCACATCAAAATATTTGAAAAAGCATAACTTGAAATGATACAAACGGTATCTGATAGTTCAAATTATGGGCTATAAAATGCAACCTTTACATACTTTCTAACTCTCCGTTAAACCCAAGAAAATTACGTAAGGTTTTTTCTGGGACACCCTGTAGTCTGTTACATGTAGAAGTAGCTTGCATGCATAGAAGGGATATCTTTGGTCACAGATATGGTAAATTTTCCAAGGTGACCAAAGCAGGTCAATGAAAATACTCAATAGAACTTCATTTAAGGGGAACTTACAAAATTGTGAAATTGGCCCAGAAAAATTCACATCAAAATATTTGAAAAAGCATAACTTGAAATGATACAAACGGTATCTGATAGTTCAAATTATGGGCTATAAAATGCAACCTTTACATACTTTCTCACTCTCCGTTAAACCCAAGAAAATTACACGCAAAGATTGTAAGGTTTTTTCTGGGACACCCTGTAGTCTGTTACATGTAGAAGTAGCTTGCATGCATAGAAGGGATATCTTTGTTGTTTAAAGGTGTGCAGCAACATTTTTTAATGGTGACACCTTTTAATCTGCTTCTTCTGCTTCTGCTTGGAATACTGGCCAACACTCCTTGGGAGTCAAACGATCAGGGGGTGTGCGCTCGTAGATGTTTTTAGTCTTGTTTGGTGCTCATGTAGTTGCTTAGTGCTTGTTTGAATTGATCTGGATTGTCTATCTCAACATTGGATCTGCCTTGCACATCCACTTACCAGATACACCAATCCATTTAGCTTGTCTTCTTGACTAACAGTTATATGAAATATTGGTCTTATATGCAAATAGTTTATGCTTATAAAGGCAATACTAGTATATGGTGCAAAATAAATCTGTATATTTTTTACTATTGCTTACACAAAATACACAAAATATTTATGTATTTGTTTTGTATAACACAAAAATATTACCGACACTATCAAAACTCAATAATGTAATTTGAAAGTAATACATTCTTTATTACATAGCAAGAGTTTGACAGAATTCTCAACTGGTCCAAAAGTTTCATGGACCATTGAAATGTTGCCATCCTGCCAATTACCCTGTTAAAGATGTTACTGTAAAGCACTTTAATTTCACGGCATTAAAATTTAGCGAATTTGGAAACCCTCACTTTTTGGGTGCATTTTAATTTCACTAATTTGAATCATCTTGCTATTCAATGCTATCTTAACAATTATTTTAGCGGCATTTTAATTTAGCGAATTGTGATACTAGCGAAATTAAAATGCTAGCGAAATTTTCATGCTTTACAGTATATGGATTTATTATTATACAAATATTTACTGCTCATGAGGGCAATTGTGCAAAATATCTACCCTCGGTGACTGGAGACCGTGGGCCTACTATTGCCCGACACCGAAGGCAATAGTAGGCCCACGGTCTCCAGTCACCGAGGGTAGATATTTTGCACAATTGCCCTCATGAGCAGTAAATATTTGTATAATAATAAATCCATATACTGTAAAGCATGAAAATTTCGCTAGCATAAAAAAATGAAATGCACAAATATATGACGCCAAAACGAAATGCACGCGGCCCACAGGAAACTTACTTGGGTTTTTTTTTTTGCCTGAAGGTTGCATTTTATAGCCCATGAATTGAACTTTCAGGTACCATTTGTTTCAATTCAATAAGGGTAGATATTTTGCACAATTGCTCGAATAAAGAGCAGTAAATATTTGTTTTATATACCGTATAAAAATATTCTTGTCATTTGATAACTTGCTTAAACCCACTAGATAAAGGTGCATACTGAGTTAAGCTTACCGTGCATGCTTAGCCTAGCCTAGGCATAGCTCTCGCCAAATGCAATCAGCGCTTGAGGATTTCCTGGGTAAATCATGCAGTCAATTCATCCATCAATTGTTTGAACTCATCCATCTGGTGAATTTTGTTTATTTCATGAAACTGCGCTACGGCAAGACGAACATGTCAGAACGTAAACAAACCTCCTCAGGCGTTATGGTTTAAACCATGAATATGCCCTCAGCTTTGCTTCGCTTCGGGCATATTCATGGTTTTGAGATTACCTTGGGAAAATAATTTAAACCATGCCCCTCAAAGCAGTCAATATATGTATACTATGCCCCTCAAAGCAGTCAAAGTTTGTATAATATTGACTCCTTTACCCTGAGCATGGTTAAAAAGATTTTCCCAAGGGGAAAGTATATAAGAATGTGTCATGCTCTGTATACAAATGCTTGAGTTGCAAATTTGAGGAGTGGGCCCAGTAAGTCAAGTTATTAGACCCTGCTTTAACTAATCAGATGATAGGAAACCAAAATTAAGCATTATACCTTCATTATTTTTATATAGGCTCACTTACTGCTTTCTCAACCATACCAATAATATCTGCATACAACTTTCATTGAAATCATGCCATATCATACCCTTATGCCTTGCCCTTATGCCATATCATGCCATATTGTACCCTTGATGTCGGCGCTTCAATATATGGCCCAGACTGCCCACTATCGCAGGGAGCCGCTGGTCATGATTAGTCAAAATTTTGACCAGTAGAATTACACACCTTGGCTGCTCACTCGCACTATCTAACCACATGGCAATTGTTTGTGAGTAGAATGCATTGGTGAAGAGGTTAACAAAATGGCAATGTTTACATGCGCGACCTCTGTATGACGTACCACGTTTAAAACACGTTACAAGAAATCGCATAATCACCAATGCGTCACACATATTATGTGTTTGATGCTGAAAACAAATGCCTTCAGGACACAAGTGCTTAGATACATCAGTGGTTACTTGGGTCTTTGAGCAAAGCGTATATCATGGCTAAAATGGGGCAAAAATATAATAAGGCCAAAAAAAATAAATTGTTTGTTTGCCCTTCAGTGGAAAAATTAAAATTTTGGGTCGGTCGGTCGGTTGATCTTCTTTTTTTTTTACTCTTCACATTTAATTTAAAGAATGATTTCATTCCATGGATTTTATCGTGAATACCAAGCAATTCAGGGCTTAATCAAAGACTGTGGGTCATTATTTAGAGGAAATATACATTTTATACTACTAAATGTGACTTTATATTGCTAAATTTTAGGTTTTCCATCGAAAATGTTGAGTTTTCATATTTTACATGTTTGCAGAAAAAAAAATTAACTAAAATACCCGACCCAAATTTTTGGCATTTTAGGGTCAAACGGAGGGCAAACAAACATTATTATTTCAGGCCTAACTTGAGTGCTGCTAAGACTTTCGTGAATTGATATACATGAATCCAAATATATAGGTCCTGATGAAAATTATGCAATACAAATATGAAGAAAAAAGTGCAAAGGTCCTTGTGAAATTCTTTAGCCAGAATACCTGGAGGGGTGTTCTCAGTATATTATTGGCATGGCATCCAAAGTCATTTGCTCGCCCGAGTGACATTCTGCTTTCCCTAAAGAGAAAATTTTGCGGAAGCAACATTTATTTAACATATGTCATGACTTTTGCTAAACTTCAGGATGAGTGGAAGCGAATATAGCTCTGAATAATCTTTGGTTTAATGATCACAGCACTGCAACATGTGCAAGTGAGATTCGCTTTCATCGATTTAAATGATGTTCACGCAATGAGAGACACGTTCGCTTTCCGTTTTAACAAATAAGTCAGAGCAAATATCATGAGTGAATGTCACTCAGGCCAGCAAATGTCATACAGTCAAAGGATCAAAGTCATTTCATTCATATATGTGATGGCTCACCCCGAAAGGGGGGGGGGGGCTTTGCAGATGATATCAATTTTGATTTTATCATTTCATCTGTTATAGCAATTTCTAAGCTTTAAAATGACACCTTACTTGTTGAAATTGATCAAGGCAATCAAATATTACAACAGAAAATCTGCTGGAAATTCTTATTATTTTTTTGCTGCCTATTTTCGCCAGATTCTCGAAAAGTGTTCTGTCGCAAAGTCCCCCTTTTCGGGGTGAGCCATCACATATGCATGCATATATAAAGTTTGAATTATTTATCTCGTACTTGTAATTTTGTCAATTGTCAATTGCAGTGTTCTTGCTAAGGCTGTATGGCGCGCCATTGGCGCAGGAGCCCAGAAAATTGGTGTAAAATGTGTAAAAAAGTACTTTTCCTTGCTTTATTTGGCCAATTTTCAGCCTCAACTCATGATTTTGGCGTAAGCACCTTTTAAACTTTGTCAAAATTGCTTGAATTGGCGCAAGCTCAAAACGCCTTTGCGGGAACACTGGTCAGTTGTATTATAATCCATTGCTTTACATTAATTCATGTAATTCATACCAATGGGAACATATTTATGATAATAATATAGGTTTGCTAAACAACATAAAACCTATAGTTTAATTGAATATGCCAGTACAAGAAAACCCCAACTCCAATAGCTCCCTTCTGTTATGTTCTGTAAAATATAAATGCATACAAATCTCTGAAAATGCTTTCAAATCACTAAAAAGCATATCCCAATCATAGTGTCACATTTGACCTTGTAGTTGACTTTTTTGGACATTGTTAGATATTTTTTCTAGTATATAGTTGCAGAGAGGAGCTCATGAGTTGGGGTTTTCTTGTACTTGCTGTTTAAATATAGCAACTATGTACTACAACAATTATCTAACAGTGTCTAAAAAAGTCAACTGCAAGGTCAAATGTGACACTATGATTAGGATATTGACATGGAAATGCTATTTTAGTGATGTGAAAGCATTTTCAGAGATTTGTATGCATTTATATTTTATAAATAAAATTAACAGAAGGGAGCTTTTGGAGTTGGGTTTTTCTTACACTGGCATATTCAATTGTTCGCATGTCTTTATATAGGTTATTTAATTTGGGCAAGCTGACTCACACATGCATTATGTTTATTTTTCTGAAATTTTCCTGACAGATACTAGCCTTGGTTCAAGGCTGACTTGGACCATTTTCCCTTAATGATGTTAGTTCAAGTGGAAATAATATAGGCCCTAGGCCTTACTGTCTGTGCCAAATGATTTTCCAAAATGCAAAACCAATAGGCCTACATAACTACTGGCTTGGTCAACATTTTGAACTGGGCAGTATTCCAATAGCTTATCTTCATCACAGGGTCATGTCTTCATATTACACAATCTATTAGGTAGGATTTAGACATTTATCTTTGTGTTTACAAATTCCTGTGATAATTTTAGATATTTCAGACAGTTGGAACTTGAAAGTGATTTCTGTTCCCCTGCAACATGATATGTCAAGAGTATGGTCAATTGTCATGATTGTGAAATGGAAAAACTGATAGCATTTCCCTGAATGTGCTGTGTCATATGTCCTCAAGGCCAATTTATACCAGTATCAGTTATCATAAGGCCCATCATATATTCTTTGGCTTATAAGATTCATGTCTGTCAAATATTAAACTAGTATAGTAGCTGTTACTGTTCAGACCTTGGCTCGCTGTATATGTAATTTGTTTTTTGAATGGGAAACAAAAAGGTATGAAACAGAATGAAAGATGGCTTTAATATAAAAGTATAAAACTAATAAGAACCTGAAAATGTCTGAGACTTTATTACCTAAGGACTTGGGGCAAGTCTAGACAGATACTGACATGAAACTAAACAATATTTTTATGATTTTGTTTTTACTTTTATGACTTGCAGGCTCAGTATGTTGACGTACTATGCCTAAACACCTATTATTCCTGGTATACTGACTCGGGTCATTTAGAAGTGATCTCATTGCAAGCTAACGATGACCTAACATCCTGGCACACAACATACAACAAACCACTCATACAGTCAGAATATGGGGCTGATACTATCCCTGGTTTACACATGGTAAGTGTACCAGGGAAAATAAGATATAATCGGGAAGCGTTACTCTAGTGTTTTAAAATGAAGCTCCTTTTTGAGCATATTACATCCTGGTACAAGACATACAACAAACCACTCATACAGTCAGAATATGGGCTGATACTATCCCTGGTTTACACATGGTAAGTGCACCAGGGAAAATAAGATATATTCGGGAAGCGTTACTCTAGTGTTTTAAAATGAAGCCCCTTTTTGACCATAATACATCCTAGCACAAGACGTACGTACAACAAACCGCGAAACCAGTCATACAGTCAGAAAATGGGATTGATACTTTGATACTATCCCTGGTTTACACATGGTAAGTGCACCAGGGAAAATAAGATATATTTGGGAAGCGTTACTCTAGTGTTTTAAAATGAAGCCCCTTTTTGACCATATTACATCCTGGCACAAGACATACAACAAACCACTCATACAGTCAGAATATGGGCTGATACTATCCCTGGATTACACATGGTAAGTGTACCAAGGGAAATACACTCACGGTCTTAAGTATTTCCACACAAACACTTTATTCAGCCATATGTCACAAGGCGTTTATAAGGAAACTATCGGTGACCTTGACCCAGGCGTTGTCAAATCAAATTTGACCTAAAAATCATGTTTTTCGACCCATTTGTGTTGTTGCCCCCTACCTGTATGTGAGGGGGTTGATCCCACTCGGAGCTCAATTTTACACTTCACTAGATTACCTATCAGATCTGACCAGAAGCAACATAAGTTTCCATATAGTTTCCTTATAAATGCCCTGTGAGATATGGCTGAATAAAGTGCTTGTGCAGAAATACTTTAGACCGCGGGTGTAAGATATATTCGGGAAGCATTACTCTATTGTTTTAAAATGAAGCCTGTTTTTGACCATATTACATCCTGGCACAAGACGTACAACAAACCACTCATACAGTCAGAAAATAGGATTGATACTATCCCTGGTTTACACATGGTAAGTGCACCAGGGAAAATAAGATATATTCGGGAAGCGTTACTCTATTGTTTTAAAATGAAGCCCCGTTTTGACCATATTACAACCTGGCACAAGATATACAACAAACCAGTCATACAGTCAGAAAATGGGGCTGATACTATCCCTGGTTTACACATGATAAGTGCATCAGGGAAAATAAGATATATACGGGAAGCATTACTCTATTGTTTTAAAATGAAGCCTGTTTTTGACCAAATTATACCCTGGCACAAGACATACAACAAATCAGTCAAACAGTCAGAATATGGGGCTGATACTATCCCTGGTTTACACATTATAAGTGTATCAGGGAAAATAAGATATATTTAGGAAGCGTTACTCTATTGTTTTAAAATCAAGCCCTGTTTTGACCATATTACATCCTGGCACAAGACGTATAACAAACCAGTCTACATCCCTGGTTTTACCAAAACTGAAATGAGTCCTCTTCTATTGTTTAACTTAAATGGGTTTTCACAGAAATATAGGATATAAATGTCACATACGGCAGCAATGTGAGATAGGCAATTATTTTATTAACGTGAAGTTATGTTCTTTATGAATCTGCAATAATCCAAATTGACCCAAGGGTTACTTTACTGGAGGTTTATGGTGGATGGTCACATATCAGTACTATACTTTATAAACCTTGAAGTATGCAACAAGCAATCATACTCTGTTATGAGATCCATTGCATATCCCTTGTATTCAATAACATTGTGAATTGGTGGTTTTGTATTGTGTAAGAGACTAGCAATGATTGATTAGGATTGATCAGAGGAGGGTGGTCGTGGCAACTGTTACTGGGTTGCCGGACGGTATATAGTGGCCAATAAGTTATCACCGTAAATTAGCAAATCTTATCAGTAGCTGATGTCTTTTTTTAATTTAAAAAAAAAAGAAAAAAAAGGAGAATTGTTTCATAAAGAGTGACAACTCAAAGAAAATGATTGGATCTAATTGATATAAAAAGAAAAAGAAAGAAGAAAAAATAGGTACTTGTGCAGAAATCGAACCTGTGATTCTGCGGCGGGAAG
>JXSR01S008557.1:39267-52747 GCA_000969725.1 Ophiothrix spiculata
GAGAACCCACGAAAAAATGTAACAACACCACCTTTTTAGCATACCCACCTAATGACATGCCATCATGTATTATTAAAAATAAAAATGCTGGGATCATAATTTTTTGAATATACTTCAATAAGATATGTATAATGCTAAAGCATGTATCGAATATTGATAATTCATCCTTTTTTTGTTGCTTCTTAATGGTTTATATGTGGGTAATTTTCTCTATACATTACTGTACAAAACATGCATCTACACTCGAAAACTTTAAAACGACATATCTTTTGACCGCGTCGACGTAAATGGTAAAAGTTATACATTTTTCAAAAGGAAATTTGTCGAGGAATCCACTTATGGGATTAATTTTTAGGTAGTGTATACATGAAAAATCTATTGACCGATAAATGTCCAAAAAAATAATGAGTCGTTTTATATATTTTGACCATCCTCAATATTTTGACCACAATGAAATTGGTCACCAAATTAATTATTTTATGGAAGGCTATCATTATATCCTTCAAGTAATGTTTGTGTCATCTGGATACACCTTTCCCCAACAAAATCTCATTGTGCCAAGTTGGTTGACCAAAATGCACTTTTATTTCATTTTGCACCCTGTATAATTTTTACCCATTCCTAAAAATTAGACTTATTCAGGTAAAATTGAAATCCTCGGAAAGTAATCTTTCCAGCAATATCTAACTTTGTAGGTTTTAACTGTAGATATTTAGAGTTACGATCCAATGAATACAAATTAGTATGGTTTTACCCATGTTTTTGTGTGAAACATAAAATATGACCAGTTAATGACTTATGACCAGTTAATGACTTACGTCCAGATCGGACAATCTTTGTCCTTCGATCAGGTGGTCACAATTCGTTGCCTGCAGAGGAAATTATTCAATAATAATTGAAGAATTTTCCCAAACGCATTGCAATTTACTAAAACCAAGAAATATCCGTATGATATACAGGGTGTCCCAGAAAGAATTAACTCATACCTTTGGCGGGTCATAACTTTTACAAAATACAATTAAATCGAAAATTTTAACTTGAAATATAATGCACAGGTCATAGATTATCTAATATATGAAAATCACGTGATATGGTTCAATGGTTTTGATGATATGCTCGATTGCGTTACAAGTGGTGTAAAAGGCTTCTGTCCAAGTTTCAATATTGATGATCAGACAGATATTTACTTCAAAACTCAATTTAAACCTTAAATTTTATTTCTCAAAATACAAAAATGCGTGAAATATAAGATGTGGAATGTTAATTAATCACCTTATTATATTCAGGATTAATTGACGGGTACTAAGCAGCATTCTTATTGTTAGCAATCATTAAAGAGAATACATATTTCAGGTATATGAAAGTGTGTGTTGGGGGTTGAGTTGGATGAAATGGGGTGTGTGTTTTATTCATTCATTTATTTTGAATTTCATACGTTAAAATTGTATTCAGTGAATCACCACGTACTTTTATTACACTTGGAGGGATAAACATAGTAACTATAATAGGTAAATTGACTTATAAGAAGTGTTAACCCTTGTCCTCCTGATCTATTTATTGTAACATATCCTTCGAAGGGAAGGGGTGTTGCAACCCCCCTAATAGTTTAGAACGGAACACCTATGAACTTGGTTTTGCTATTAATAGATAGATATTATCCTCCCCTGTCCAACGATACTAAGATCATGAAAATCGGCCAAGGCGTTGCGTAATTATGACGTCATAAACTACTTTCGGATTGGAAAATCAGGCAAAATTGAATTATAGCAAAAAGGTCACTAAATATCAAAATTTTGCTATAACACTTCTAAATAACGGATTTTCGTCGGGTTTTTTGGTAATTAAGAAGAAAACTGATGTTTTTACCATGTCTTGTAAGTTTGAGTCTTATAGCATGTATACATTTTTCAAAATGGCGACTTAAAAGTTTCTGGGATTTCCACAACCCCCTCACCCTACAACCCATCTTCGATGGCCTACCCTTACCCCACCTTAGGTGGTAACCCTCTAGTTTGTTCATCAAAATGACCGCAAAGGATGTAAAAGAGATTACCCAAATGCATTTGCCCGGTTTCTTCTGCGTTTTTATGAAGCGGGGAAAACAATTTGACCCTCTCCCTTCAAAATTGAAACTTGGACAGAAGCCTTTTACACCACTTGTAACGCAATCGAGCATACCATCAAAACCATTGAACCATATCACGTGATTTTCATACGCAAAATATTCGATGACCTGTACATTATATTTAAATTTAAATTTTGTGATTGCATTGTATTTTTTTTAAAGTTATAACCCGTTAAAGCTAGGAGTTAATTCTTTCTGGGACACCCTGTATTTCACTTGGGGATGTGTTGGTGCATGTGCATTGAATTCTGGCCATAACCATTAAAGTTCAAAAAGTTCACTTTATCCAAGAAATAGGCATGTACGTAATATTTCTTAAATATGTGCATTGAATTCTGGTCATAACCATTGACGTTCAAAAAAGTTTATCAAAAAAATAAGCACGTTCGTAATACAGTTTTTCTTCATATTACGATATTACGAGTGTGCTTAAGTGCTTTCATAAAATTCTGATCAGTAGCCCTATAATGCGAACTTTTTAAATGTTCACTGTGGTTTTGACAATTAATCAATGCACAAAAACAATAGTTCAAATAAATAAAGTGTTATGCAAATATTATGTGTGGCAGCTATTGGAGTAAGTGAATGTTTGAAACAACAACAAACCCTCTTCACAGATACAGACGTTTGTTAAAATTCTAAAGAACAATTCGCAATATTATTGTACGATGCATACAATAATTTAGCAGAATACTTTGTCCAGTGTTAAAAATTAAATGAAATGCTTGTTTATTTTTGTTTTTGTTTTTGATTGTATGTTTGTTTGTTTGTTTTATTCTGCTTGCACCAATCCTAATCATTGTCTGAGAGACAAGCTTACGCCACATGTAGGCAAGAGAGACTCTACCGAATAGTAAGAATTGCGGCAGCTAAATCGGTGAACTCGGCCGAGCACTGACCAAGAATCGGTAGATACACTTTCAAAATGTCAGAACTTGTGCATGACTCGCCATGTGACTGTTACCATGGTTACTGTAGGTGTCTTGGGAACTACATTTTGAGCCATTCTGGGCGAGCTGGATGGGTTCGGCTGGAATTCCTAAGAACGTAGAACATGTTGACGGCGAGTAAAAAGATTAGTAAAAAAAGCTCGCAGCTCTTTAAAACTTATCATAAAAGTGTGGCGAGTAATGAGCGCAGTTTGAAAATTGTTAAAATACTAGTATTTATCTTCCATTCTGATTCTCATGAAGTTCGCCAATTCTAAATACCTATTTTCATTACTGCCTGAAGCATTTGGCTCAGGGATATCTTCTTTGCAGGTCAATATTTTTGTTATGTGGTCGTCATGTTTTACACCCACGATGCTACAGGATATTAATCTTTAAAATCGTTATCATTAGGACGTACGGGGTTATGACCGACACCAAGGTACATTCTGCACTAATAGTATTAGTAGTAATTTGTTTTTAGACGTCGATAATTCTGTTCATCTTCACGTTTAGTCAAATTCATTTTTGCAGCCTGCAAAACACAAAGGAATACTTAATCATTTTAAATGTTATTACTAAAGTTGTATGGACTACAGTATTTGTCTTTGACATAGCTTGCGTATTTGAGTGAATGAAAAAAAAACACATTTTAGTTAAACATGGTGAGCAATTTTGAATACAATTTAAACTGTGTGACTAGACTTGATTCGAGTCGATGAGGTGCTAGAATGTCAAAGTTTCAAATCACGTCATTTATATCGCGCCTTTTCCGGGACACTCTTAAAATTATCTTACTCTTGTTGAGTAAAAACTTAATCAACGGTCACAGCTCATTTTGTTGAGTAAAATCTTACTCAACGTTGGATAAACTTTACTCAACGTTGAGTAAACTTTGCTCTACGTTGAGTAAGATGTGCTCAACATTGAGTAATATTGACTTAACCGAGTAAGATTTTACTCAATGTTGAGTAAGATTTTACTCAACAATGAGCTGTGACCTTTTTACTCAACAAAGAGTAAAACAATTTTTCGAGTGTAGGTACAAAGTGCTACATTTTTATTACCGAGACACCGTAGCAAGGGAATCGTCAGAACCATTTTGCCTTAAATTTAGCCATTTGCGGCCAATGACCAAAGGCAGAGACCTTCCCCCAGTTGGAGTCCCCAATGCATAGGCGGCGGACCCGGGGGGGGGGACGGGGGGGACACGTCCCCCACTAAATTTTACGAGGGGGGGACGGACCCCCTCAAAATAATAAAGAAGAAAGAAAGAAAAGGAAAGGTATTTGAAATTTTCCCGTTGTTTTGATAATATAAACGTTAAAAATCAAAAAATTTGCGCGCTTCGCGCGAATTTTCAGATTTTTTGTTAATTTTTGCGCATATTTCAAGATTTTTTATAAAATTTTTAGCTGAAATTAGCCGATTTGACAGATTTTTTGCGCGCTACGCGCGCATTACAAAAAAAACCACATAATTTTCCTCCGACCATTTTTGCTCAAAAAAACCCGTCCCCCCTAAAATTTTTACCTTCCGCCGCCACTGCCCCAATGCACTCGGATCAACGAGGCTAGTGTGATAACTTAATTTGCACAGGTTCCAACACGCGTACGTTGGCACTTGCGATGCTTGTAGTTACAACATTTCCTGTGTATCTTAAGAAATCCGTTTCTTATTGTTGTTTCTTCTTCTTTTTTTAAATATCTAACAAGAGGTACCTTGCATCGATTCTTGTTATTGGCCAGGAGTAAAAACGCACTATGAAATACAACAAGTGCAACAAAAATATTAACCAGTGCTTGAGTTCAAATGTTCTGTCCGTGCATAATAGTGCATTTTGTAATCTGTTGAAAAATGTTTTCTTAACACATAACTTATTCTATTCACTGAAGTCAAAAAGTATAGATAATATCCAATTGACAAATTGTAATCCATAACAATTCTTTCTGTTTACACAAGAAAAAGCACAATTAAGACGGCCAGGGATTTTGCTTTTGTTGAAGACAATAGCCTGTCCCATACTTTGATTGACAGGCGTCTTTTGAGCGGTAAGATTAATTCGATATTTCTTTTGTCAATTACAATTTGTAAACTATTAACTAAATCCTTTGTCTTATACTTCTAATTCTACGCTTATTCTCATCAAAGCCTTTTCAGCATCTAGATGAGCTCTCTGGTCCTAGAGAGATTATATACTTTTGAAGGTATAGTGACTATGCACTCTGGTCCTGGAGTAGATGACGTATTTTGACATACAGTCACGGTTGTCGGGGAAGGTCCCCCTACTCTTATTTCGAACGACCGTGGCCTAGCCCGTGACGTTCTTTTACATCCGACAGTGTGTCAGGAACACTTCAGAAGGGACCGACGGCTTTACGTGCCCTCCGAAGCACGAAGCAAGTAGAGCAAAGTTTCTTGCTTAAGGAAACAAGGAGACGTACCGATAGCCGAGCCCGGGACTCGACCCCACGGCAGACGAATGCATTTGATTATGAGTCCAACGCTCTAACCACTCGGCAACGCTTCCCTCTATTTATAATGAGTTAACTTACGACAAACTTGAACAGGCCTAGTGTTATCTGACAAATTGCTCATGCTTAATTCACAGCTGGCACGCTATAGCAGGCAAAAACCAGACCTTACGAGTTAACAGCAATGAGCAAATATATAAAACAACTACTTCAATGCACAGGGTCACTTTGTTTTGCGTTTTGGTGCAATCGTTAGCCCCCCCCCCCCCCCCCCCCCCCCCCCCCCCCCCGGGGGGGGGGGGGGACGAGGGTTAAATATGATCGTACCATCATGTAGCAGTTTGAAATAATAAAACATTTCAAATGAAACTAATACCATTGTGATCGGAACGGGATAGGTTGTCCGAAATGTAAATTTCATTTTAAATCTACAAAACGCTCTTTGGTAACGTAACCAAATTTGAGGAAAAAACATCTATTCCCATACAAAAATATGTTTTATCTTACACGTAATCTGTCCAAGTAGAAAATTAATTTAATCAATGTTATCTTGAATTGAATCGTTTGAACAATAATGATCGTTAAGAAATCACGTGGATTTTACCTAAAGCTACTACTTTTTTTATCGCCTTAAAAAGGGATCTTTAATCGATATCTTTAACACAAAATCACCTTGAAAACTTCAGAATATAACCAAAAATATTGTGGGATACCAAAAATAACAATAATCAGTAATCATATCAAGGTCTTATTATAAAGGTGAATGTAGCATATATATCGAGGGCTTAGTGCCGAAAGGTCTTATCTGCATTTTTGGTCAAAATGGTTTTGGTACCAAAATGATCCTCAAAACACCTAGAATAACTTGCTTGTACTTACTAATTCTCAGAAAACAATTATAGCTTGATACCATCAAAAAACTGTATGACCTATCAACACAGACAGTGCATTTTGCCATTTTCTTTTAAGTGCTAAAAGGTCTCATCTGAGAGATAGACCAATAGGAGCTCTAATTATTTCACTAATCACAATCACAAATCACCATGTAAACTACAAGTATGTTATGAGACAACTGCAAGCTGGAAACTGATTTATCCTTCAAACTATCTCAAGTGCCAGAATGTCCTATCTGCACTGCGGATACAAAAATGAATGGAAAAGAAATATATTGCATAACACTTCAAAATAATCAAAAAACCCATATATTCCACAGAATACAACCAAAAATAACAATAATCAGTAATCAAATCATGGTCTTATTATAAAGGTGAATGTGTAGGGAGAATGCACCCAATGTTATCTTAATCAAATATATCGTCCACAAAATCGACAGAATCATCATAATCATTCACAAACCGGAAAATAAAAATAAAATTACTACTTTTTCTTTAAAAAAATCGATCAATAATCAAATTACCTACCCACATATCTCAGGAGGGTATAGTCATAGCGAAAATATCCTTGAATACTTGAAATATCTTGGAAAAACACATGTTATAATCTCTTTGCGTCTGTGGGACTTAAGTAACCGTAGACAACCGTGCAAATACAAAATGCCTCAGGTAAAATGTATCAGAAATTTTCCTTTATATCTGAATTTATCACTAAACATGAATTTACTAGACCAAAAGCGGTTGTCTTTAATTAGTCCCCTTAGAATTAATCTTTACAGAGCTTTAAAGCATTTTTGAATCGCAGTTACCATGCAAAGGGCAATTGTATTGCCTTATTTCCATTAAAAATGATTGAAGTACGTATATTTGGCTCGATAAATACAGCGTCAAACGCCAGCGTGTTATAGTCTCTAACCGGATTAATTTAATTGCTAAAAATAAAATATTGAGATGAAACTCAAATCATTCATATGGCCAGAAAGGGACAAGGTTTTAAAATATACAACCCAGTTTGAAGGTATTGACAATCTTTCATTACAAAGTCATTAGTTTTTTTTTATTTTATATTCTATTTTGATTTACAAAAAGCTCCAGGCTTTTAGGCTTTAGGCAATCCGATGATCGGTAAAACACTGCTTGGTAAACTTATATTTAGGGAAAATGCTGTGCAAAATTTGTGCTGAAGAATAAATGCGATATTGCAAGATGGACTTCATAAAACTTTCAACTTCATTTGTGTGACCGTCCGTCTCAGTCGAGCTGTAAATGCAACAAACTTCATTTTGCGCTACAGGTGACAATACATGTCAAGGTCGTAATTTGCCGAAATCATTTTTGACAGGTTCACAATCCTTGAGCTTACTTCAAAACACCAGCAAGGTTTCATTTCAAAAAAGGATCGAAAAATTAAAATATGTATGGTCGAGCTTTTTAATGTGGGCACCCATAAAAGGTGGATTTTGTTACATTGAGAATGATTTATGCAAAAATGTTGTCATATCTTTTCAGCAATCCCATGAAATGTTTTAATGTTGGTATCATTTTAAAGACAATTTATTTCTGTTTAAGCTAGTTAGCCAGGGTGGAGGCGGGTGTGGATGAGGCGGGTGTGGATGAGGCATCATGAAAATTGTACATCAATTTTTGTGTCAAATCTTCTTCAAAATCCATTGAAGTGTCATAAATCTGATTTGATTTCAAAGGCTGGTTATTGTTTATCAACATCAAGTTAGAATTAACCCGATTAAAGTTGATCATTAACGCTAATAACAAGTTAAAGTCAATAAGCTAATTTAGCCAGAAATCAAAACGGGCATAAATGCGGTTGGTGAGGATGAAATATGTACATTGTGCATCAAATCTTATCATAACTTCTCAATAATTGTATGAAATGTTATAATTTTGGTATGATTTTGAAGATAATGTATTAGTCTATAAAATCAATTAAAAATAATAGCCAAATAAAGGTGTTTATTATCTCTAATCAACCATTACCGGCAGGGAGTTAGGTATAGATGAAGTGAGTGAGTTGTAACGCAAATGGGCCCGACCTCAAAAAATATGACCGTATGTATATTTTGAGTACAATTTACAGAAAATACAAGGCTTACTGACCTTTGAATGCGTCTATCTCAGTTATAAATTTTTCTCTCCGACAACCTATGACGGGTCATACCTGAAAATCAATTCGAAGTTCATTGAGGTGACATATTAACACTTAAGTGGTCAAGGGGTCCATATGGACCCAACATTTGGTTTTTGCGCGTCAGCGCAAAACGCGAAGTAATGTTTCATCCCTTTTATGTATTTGTCTAACTTTACCATACGCTTTCCTTGGTGGCAAAAAAAATTCAAATCGACCCACCCCTTCCCATGTTAGTTAGCATAAATAAGCATTTTCGAGGGCGCCCTTCAAATTTGTTTTGCCTATAAAATTGTAATCGAACAACTTGTTTTCAAATTTTATTTCAGGAATTTATTTGTACTTATATACTGCAAATATGAGCCAAATTGTATTGAAAAATTCCATTTGGAAGTGAGTTTGTAAATTTTTGGGGGGCAAAAGTTTGATGCGACACGACAATTGTGTTTTTGGCCGCCATTTTGAAACGGTTTGTCCGATTATCGAAATGTTTTCTTTGTTTTTAAGTATTACATCAGTGACCAGAGTTTCAACGTAAAAATACTTAGCGAAAGCGCTTTTTCGGTGTTGGGTCCATATGGACCCCCCCCCCCCCCGACCACTAACGGGCACGTGAAAATGTTAATCCTTATAACATGATCTTTGCAAATATTTAAAAAAGTGAAATTGGCAAGAGGTTTCATTTACGGCTGATTTTGGATGGACGGACACATATTTATCCCTAAGATGAATGATGAGGTCTCTCGCAGGTTTGGTAAACGCCCAATATAGCTCCTAATTGTTACGACCCAAAACAAGGATCAGGGTCAGAATTAACCTTTCGGATTCGTACTTAAAGCAAAGCAGGAATAAATACACTGTAAGTCAAGATTTTATCAACAAAATATGAAAACAGCAATTTATTTAGTACACAAACAATTCAACAGTGTAACTATCTTATCTACAGTTGTTATACTACTCACAAGTGGCTTCTGACTTGAACATATAAGCTAATTCAGTTCTGTTCCTTGTAATATTTCTAAATAGTCTCAGTCCTGTTTGACATATGAACAAATGTCCGTAAATCCAGATCCAAAATGGAACAAAATTATCCGATAAACTCCTTTCAACTTCAAGAGTATAAAGTTCCGAATAATGTTCAATATCAGTCAATATAAAACTCCAAATGACTTCTGCAATCTCAAACTTCTGATCCACAGCTAATATAAAAATGGTCCACTATCCAGCGACTAAACTTCTCCACTATAACAGCTATGCAAAAAGTACTCCAAAAAGGCAGCAAATAATCATATAATATCCGTTCCAAAATCCCATCCAATCTGCCATTATCTCCTCCAAAATATCTCAATGATACCTCTCCAATAGCTGACTAAAGTAGCCCGATTAAAATGTATAGCTAACAAAAGTTGACTGGTATAGCTTCCTATATAGGTAACAAAGCTGACTGACTCTAAATATAAAAATTCATATCCTTTTATACCCCTATAAATTTATCTGGAAATCCCTCTTATTTCCACACCATTCTAACAAACATATTCTAGAATTATTTGGCCCACTCTACAAGAAAAATGGGAAATTCCCTACAGTCAAAACAAACTTGTTTACATATAATACACAACAGCTTCTTTTTGCTCTAGTAATTAATAGCCCATCTCACTTCCTAGTAATCCTTTGTTCTCAATGGGGGGAATAGACCTACTTGACCTTAATATATGAACCCCTGTGCTGCAATGCTTTATTCTAGTACAATTTCGGGAAATTGGCCATTGCAAAATTGAATTGTGTAACTATATACGTTTGGGGTAGTAACACAATATTAATCGTTTTCATTTCTACTGCTGCGAATGCATATGTTAGTTTTTCGCTTGTATTTCTTAACAGGCATGTATGGCCAGAGGATAGTATGTACCTTATGGATTAAGAAAATTTTCAAGTCAATTCCTGTCACTTCTGATAGAATCATTTACTACTACAGTTATGTCCCAAGGGCTCTCTCTCTCTATACATGTATAGCGTCTCCTTTGACGTTTGTTTCTAGTCTACTCACTTCACATGAAAACCTGCTTTGCTAGAACAGTCAATGTATTAAATATGTAAATATACTCTTATATGGAAACTTTCTTCGGGTAAGAATAGTTGTTCGATTTTGCCCACCATTTTGTAACTTATATCAGATTCTCGATTTTGTTGCTGCATTTTAACATCACAAACCCCCTGAAGAAAAAACTGGAATAATGCCTTTATTTGTAGGTCTTCCATTACACGTTACTTGCCTTAAACTTTTGTACCGTTGATTTTGACATTTCACCGGTAATAAATCACCCAATATTTAGTCAACAACCCACTAAGTTACCATTTTCATGCCTTAAAGGTCAGGAATATGCCTTGAGGGTATAATTCTGTCCTTCACAACCCTCAGGTAGACCACATAGTAGTGGGTGGGCTAAATATTGGATGATTTATTACCAGTGAAATGTCAAAATCAGTGGTACAAAAGTTTAAGGCAAGTAACGTGTAATGGTTCAATTGTTCTATTTTAAAAAATCCCTAATTTCCTTTTATAGTTGGGCATTCATGTGTGTAGAAGACAATAAAGAGGCAATTTCAGAATGGCATTATTCATGTGTGTTATTTTTGTAACAATGACATGTAATTCAAAAACGAATTCTACCCGGTGTAGCAGGAATGTAAGTCCCCCGTTCTTATTGTCCGGGTTGTGCAGTAAAGTATAGGCTAACAACTATCCTTGAATAGGTTCATCAGGTTTGATTTTAAACATTAATTAAAGTTCATCATAACAAAACCAAGGTGTAAACACTTACTATTGACGGTTTCGAGTGTCATGGTCGACTCTCATCTTCAGAATGATGGTATATCCTTCTTCTGGGTAGAACGAGACTTGCTAACAGAGGGCTCACTCCTATCCAAAAGAGGATCAAATACGTGATTGATAAAATTTAATTAATGTTTAAAACCAAACCTGATGAACCTATTCAAGGATATTCGAACTATATATGGACAAGATACTGTCAAATGTGTACGTGAATTTGAGAACATTGGCAAAAAGATCGCCAGACATAGGAATCATCTTGTGTTCAATCTACGTTGTAAAGAACTAGCTTTAACTCCACGCAGTCTAAATATTAAATGCCCGATAAATACATCGAGAGCGCGGAACATTGTTGACAAAGCCAAAAGACAACTTGTGCAAGAGAGAATAAGAGTTATCAACAATCATTTGGATTTTTTCAAGGAGGAGAAATCGCGTATCGAAGGGAATTTAATTTCGCGGTTGTCAACAAAGACCGCTGAACATGTGACTGAACATGTGACCCGTAAAAGTGACAGCGAATTCTGCAAGTCAAAATGGCGACAACAACAAAAGCTGGATCGTTTACTACAGAAAACGGCACCGAAATTACAGCGGAATACGACGGGAAACGTGGAATTAGGTGGCGAACAATTAAAGAAATGGGTGGTGAATCTTTCGCAGTACAAACTGGACAAGCCTTAAGAACATTAATTTTATTGGCTAAAGGACTCAATTTTGCTCCGACTCCGACCAAGATTCCTTATGAGGAATTCATCGTAGCTACTGAATTAGCGTGTTAGAAACTGCCTAACAATGACGCGACTGTACTACGTTCTGAAATGGCCGGGGCTCTTCGCAGCGCGAAATGTCCGAAACCTAACATTACAAAGGAGGAAAGGAGAGCTTTATTCGATCTTAAAAAGGAGGACTCAGTTCTTGTTCTGCCCGCGGATAAAGGTAAAGCAGCTGTACTTATGGACAGTAAGGAATACGAGGACAAAATATCAGACATGCTCAATGATGAAAAGACTTATGAGCAGTTGCCTTATGATCCTACCCAGAGGTATAAGAGAAAGCTCGTAACCACACTAACTAGACTACGCAATGAAAAGAAGATCACTAAACAACAGTATCACTTCTTATTTCGGACAGCGGAAAATGTCCCGCGGATTTACGGTACGCCGAAGATCCATAAGCCCGGCAATAAAGTAAGACCTATAGTTGATTATACAGGCTCAATAGGATATCAGACTTCTCGCGCGTTAGCCGACATATTATCTCCGTTAGTAGGTGGAACTGAACATTACGTCAAAAATTCAAAACAACTTGCAGAGGACTTAGCAGAAGTTTTTATTGAAGAGGGGGAGATTTTTAACTCCCACGACGTTGTCTCGTTGTTTACGAACACACCGATAGGCAAATCCGTCGAAGTGATAAAATCTAGACTTGAAAACGATAAGAGCTTGAAAGAAAGAACACTGCTTTCTCCCGACGACGTCTTAGAACTACTTGAATTCGTCCTCACCGCCACCTACTTCTTGTTTCGTGGAAAAATATACAAACAGCGCTTCGGAGCAGCTATGGGATCGCCTGTGTCTCCAGTTGTAGCGAATTTATACTTAGAATTCCTCGAACAACACGCTATCGCGACTGCCCCCATAAGTTGTAAACCTCGTTTGTGGAAACGGTATGTCGACGATGTACTTGAGATCGTGAAGGAAGACCAAATCGAAAACCTCACCGACCATATTAATCAAAGTGACTCTACCGGTAACATCAAATTTACGTATGAGAAAGAGGACAATTGTAAGATCCCGTTCCTAGACACTCTCATTGTTAGCAAACCTGATGGTTCGGTGAAGTTGTTGGTGTACAGAAAAGCAACTCACACCGACCAATATCTCAACTTCAGTTCCCACCACCCTAGTCACCACAAGTTAGGCGTAGTTCGCACCCTTCTAGACCGGATGAACACTGTTGTCACCGAGGATGTTGATAAGGAGGAGGAAGAGAAGAAAATCAAAATCGCGCTCAACCGCTGCGGTTACCCGAATTGGACATTTAAACATGTGAAAGACAAAATGGACGGTAAACAAAGTAAAGT